>CM069142.1:42727717-42936232 GCA_035221665.1 Okamejei kenojei
GGTCATAGGGGGAGTATGGTGTGGTTGAGGGGTTGGAGGGGAGTGGTGCGTTGTGGGTCTTTGCGGTGTGTGGTGTGTAGGGAGGGGTGTTATGTTCTGGGGTTTGTAAGGTATCGGGGGGTAATGGGTTATAGTGTGTTTGGTGGTTTGGTTTTTGGTGATAGTGGGGGTAGGCTAAGTCTAGGTATTATTTAACTGGGCCCTCTGATTCAGATCATTTCTTTAGTACCTAGAGAACTAACCATGTTTTTATATGATCAACCACATACCTTATTGATGGTATTGAAAGTGGGCACCTTCACTCTTCTGGTAGACTCAAGGCAGTGGAATATTTGTTCTGGCATTTTTGGTAATTTTATATCCCCCAAGGGGGTGTGTTTTTACTTTAGAATCATTCATTTTAAACTGGTTTTAGCTTGGTACCCACAATATCTATGCTGGCTATGTTGAACAGCAGCGGGTCTAGGGTTTGTCTTTTTTTCGGGGTGTCTTGTGTACCTGTAGTTGCAGGAGGGGACTATTGTTCTGGCATACCCATTTTGTTACTTGATGAAATAACTTGTTGATTTGGCCATATATTTTTGAGTGGTACTTGCTCGTCTAACCTTTGATTAGCCCTATTTTAGGGCCTTTTTTGTGGGGGTTTGGACGGCCATTTGTTTAGCGTGAAAATTATTAATTATTGGATGTGTTTGTTTGTTTTTAATCCATTGTTATTAATTATTTATGTAATGCTGTTTGTGTTGTTGTTATGGGCGTGGCAAGTGTCATCCATGGGCGGTGTGTAGGATTGTGGGGGTACGATAGATGATTGTTGGTTTAGACACACATGCGTGTTGTGGTGGGGGTGTGGGGCACGGACGTGGGGGGGTTTTAGTGTTACTTTGCATCCCACCTCACAGTTCTTATCGCTGTGGGTGGGGGGGGGGATAGCGATCCCGGCTGACTCCACATAGGCAGTTATGGTCTGGTGTAAAAACCGTACTATCAATGATCTTGTAAGGACACCTTATCCCTCATGTAAATTAGTGCAGTGTTTGGGCGAATTTCTTCCGATTTTTCCATCCCAATTCCGAATTCACCGATTTTTTCCCTCATATATTCCGAAAAAATGGAAGTCGGAATTGGGAATGGAAGCGTGCATGCGACCCATGGCGGCGGCCGCGAGGAGACAGCGAGAGAGCGCACCGCGCCTGCGCCCGCTATGGGGGCACGCACGGGTGTACTCAGCACGCATCCGCATGACCCCGCCCCGCCACGGTGGCTTTCGGCGCACTTGCCCCCCCCCCCCGCACTGAGGTCACTTTTGTTACAGAAGAAAACTGCAGATGCTGGATAATGGAGGGTTACCACAAAAATGCAGGAGAAACTCATCGGGTGCAGCAGCCTCTAAGGAGCGAAGGAGATACACCAAAATGCTGGAGAAACCAGCGGTTGCAGCAGACAGACTGAAGAAGGGTTTTCTTCGACCAGAAACGACCGCCTATCTCCATCGCTCCTTACTGCAGCTGCAACCCCGCTGAGTTTTCTCCAGCTTTTTGAGTAACCCCCCTGAGGACACTTTCCCGCCCTCACCTGACTCACTTACCGCCCATTACTGACGTCACATGCCCCCGCCCCTTACTGACGTCACGTGCCCCTGCCCTCAACTGACGTCAGACTAATAGGATTTCCGATTTTTTCATCTCAACAAGTTGGCAGGTATGCACACTCCCCATAGTCAGACCAATTAGTACTAGTTTGTCTAACTAATGTCTCCTGGGCTGAAGGTCGAGTTTTGTTAATAGCTCTAACTCTGCATTGCACTGTATAAGTTCCACAGATCTGAAGATGCTATTAGAGATATGACAGTGGGTCTGAGGACTGGAGCATTACTGTAATTTGGTTAATGGAAAGTAGTCCTTATAGGATTCCCAAATCACAATAAAAAACTTCAGATACAGGATAAAATCACTCATGGAATTTATGTGAAAACATAAAAACATTTTTTTTCCTGGACTCACATTTTGACACATGCACAGATGACATGGCTTGTGTTATTGGAAAATCGCGACATGGATCAAATTTCAGAATGCAAACCCTAATTCCCTACAAAGCGGAGCCAGCCAGGATTCGCCTGGTGTCGTTTTAAATGGTGTTTGATGTATACAGGCAGCACAAGGAAGTTAGTGTTCCAGAATATATAACACACTGTCATATGGATTTCATTGCAAGGTCCATTCATAAAGGTACAAGTGTACATAAAAAAGTAATGTATCAAATGATGACACTTGATACATTGTTGTATCAGGCACTGCTGTTAGTTTAACGTTTTCAATTAAAAATGCTCACTGTTAGTTCTAGACTTAGTCACCTCTCTTTGCAAGCAGCAGCACAAACAAGCCTGCAGAATCCCACCATCTTGCTCAGATCAAGCTTATTAAGCTGACCAATAATTATCACAGTTGTCTGCAAAATTCACTAAAGTCTTGATGACTTACACAGAAAAGCAAGAACGTTATCCGATTGAGCCACAGTCCCAGTTAAGGACATGTAAACAAATGGACCTTCCTGCAATACAGTACAAAAATGACATTATTTTTTTCTTGTTTGCATAGTAATTTTATACATGCCAATACATTTTATGTTCCTCTGTTCTTTTCAAGAAATGAGTGAGCAAGATTAGGTCCAATTATAGACAATAGATTATCTTCCGCTAGTTCCCGGAGATAGTATCAGAATTTGTTATTTGATGGTTGCGTCAATGGATAACATGGAAATATTTATTTCTAATAAAAAAAAGACAATTGCTGAAGTAACAGCAGGTCAGGCAGCATCACTGGAGAACATCCCTTCTTCAGACTATTAATTTATTTAATATGTTGTGTACTTACATCTTATTTATCTACAAAAGACTATTTGTTTCATAGCCTCCCACTGAAATATACCATACCCACAATAAAGAAACAGAACTAAAATAAGTTGTAAATACAGAATCATAAAAAGTATGAAAATACAATGACCATATGTAGATTTGATATCCCTCTTCAAATTAGTTTATTTGTCAATTCATAATGTCATACAACACTAATAAAATCAGTACTTTTACATTGCAACACAGTAATGAACAAAAGATTTGACCCCAACAGGTACATAGAGACCAGTAAAATGACACTGTCACATTTCAGTGACTTTCCCCATCAGCTACAACCTGTCGAATGTTCCCTTCAAGTGTGTAAGTGACTGGTTTAGCTTGCCGACGCCCTAGCTTGGTATTAGTGTTGGTATACTCGCATGGATTAAAAATTTGGTTGACCAAAACAAAATAAAGAGCACAAACAAATGAGGAATATTTTGGACTGCAGATGTTAACGAGATGTTAATGTTATTGCAGGGAGAAGAGCTTGTCCGTCCAGCACTCCTGTATATATAAACTGGATGATGGGACTGGCGAAGCATGTCTAATTTTGCTGATGAAATTAAAATGGATAGATTGTAGGTTATGAGGAGGACAAGCCTCACTGGCAGCCTACTGAGGTCCCAGTGTGGAATGGTTCCTCACCAAAGCTAGAAGCACAGGATCTGACAGTGAAATACTGAGGGGATGTCGTCCAATAGCGGAGTCCGGGATGCTGGGACAGAAGAAGGCCGGCTTACAGGCAACCATAGTAAGTGCTTACCGACGTCCAACCGCGGTGTACTCCAGAGCGTTGCGTGTCTATCTCACACAGTTCGAGTTCTAGTCACGGGTCGTGATACCTCGACTGCCGTGGCAACCTCCCTACAACAATGAGTATCGATCACATTAATCCTACCATCTCTGCACCTTGAGCTTAGACAAAAGCCGCTATAGTGTGGAAATAAATGCTATTTCCAACTGAATAGGTACAACAGTGAGTAATTTTCAGGGTTGTTTCTAACCCATCTGACACATGGGAAAATATCCCACACAGCAATTACCTTTAAGGCGACACTTCAGCCGCGTTGTACTGCAGCATGACAACTTACCAGAGTAAAGTGCGTGATGCAGTCGTAGAAGAGCCAGGTTATTAGCGCCCGGTCCAGTGGCGGCCGCCGCTGCCCGAAATGCAGCGACAGCGCGTAAGCCAGCACCAGCGAAGCTGAGCGACGGAGCAGCAGCCACCAGCGGACACAGCGGCTGTGCCGGCTCAGCAAGCGGCTCACTGTTCGCCCATCCCTCTCCCTGGGGCCGAATGCACAATTGTCCCTTCCTCCCCGCCCTCCCAAATCACATCAGCGACGAAAATCGCCGGACGGGACATGCATATTCACAGCTATGATCAACAAAACTTGTTTTTCACCGAGCTACTCTTCCTCTTCAGCAATCTCGCGGTAGTGCTGGAAACACTTCTTTAGTGAATTAATTCACTGTGCCTATAGTTGGGTTTTGGTAATTCACGCGGTGAAATGGCTTCTGCTTGATCCCAAGATTTCTTCCGATCTCTTCCCCTCAGCAACAGAAAGAAGGGATCATTCATCAGACGAAAGGACCTGACACAGCGGGTATCAGCGATGCTTAAACCCCGCAGTTCGGTCTAGCGGTCTGTGCGCGCTCGCTGTTTGCAGCGCTCGCTCGGTGGCCAATCGCCAACAACACTCTCCTTGGCATCCCCCGCGCCCGGCGGCGATACACGGGTTGCAGACATCGATGTCTTTTGTCGCATGCCCACGTGGTATCGGTGACCTATCCTTCGCCTCCCTGGCATTATTCGATTCTTTTTCTTTGACTAAAAGATACGAGCGTGGAAAACAGATTAATTTGTTTCGGGGTTTAACGTGATTAACCGAGTCCACAGCCGAGGACCATCGATCACACTAGCGTTATGCCATAGTCAATGACTTCGCATTCCACTCCGCCTTATATACAGCAGGGGCAATTTACCGAGATCAATTAACCTGCACGCTTTGGGGACATGAGGAAACCGCAGACTCGGAGAAAACTACCCGGAGGATGTGCAAACTCCGCCCCGACACCGAGCACCGGTACGAGTGTCGGCTGGCGCCGCCTGGACCGGAGACTGGCTCTGGGTCTCCCGCCGCCGCTCCAGCTGGTCGGCAGCAGAGACGGACACTGCCTGGCGCCACCTGGCCGCGGGCAGCGGTAGCACAGGCGCGCTCTGACGCCCCCTGACGGCAGCCGGCGGGGGAGCTGGCAGACGGTTCATTTGCTGTGAACGGCGGGAACAGCCTTGGGGAACTCTCGTTTCCTGGGTGGCGGGCGGGCGGGCGGAGGGAGGGAGGGAGCTGAGCAGCGCGATGGCCGACAGCAGCGCCGCCGAGAATCACCGCATCAAGAGCTTCAAGAACAAGGGCCGCGATGTGGAGGGGTGAGCAGCCCCGGGCGGGCGGGCCGGGTTTTTTGTGGGGCGGTGAAGGCGGGGCCGCGGCCTGCTGATGTCGCTGGGCCGGCGAGGCCCGAGGCCTCCAGCAGGCTGGGCGCCGGCCTGTGGGCCCCGGCCGCAGCCGCCAGGGAGCGGGCGGGGACGGGGACGGAGGGGAGGGCCGGGCAGGCCGCACCGCCAGCTGGGTCCGGCGCACAGCCGGGCTTTTGACCGGCTTTAACCGCGGCTGAGGGACCCGGGGTAGCGGAGGAGTCGGGGCCCGGGCGGACCGCGCTCATGCAGGGGGGCGGAGGCGCCCGGGAACCACTGGCAGCCCCGCGGCCCCTGATCAAGGCCCCGGACAGGCCCCTCGCCACTCCAGATCCACAAAAAGGTACTACACACAAGAGCCCCACTCACAAACCCTAAAAATAGATAAAAACAAACTAAATATTAACCTCATCTAGGCCCATGTAAAGATAGCCTCATTATAAGTTTATAGCCACGCCCCCTGAGGAAATAAAGGTGGTAAGGTGGTCGGTAATCGTTAAACGATTCTAACCGGTGCGGAACCTCTACCAAGGAATCCAAACAATCGGGGACGCTATTCAATCTCACCCCCATCCCACCCCCCAACTGTTCCCCCCGCCCAGACGCCCAACGCCCCTAATAACCCAGGTTAATTAAAAGAAGCACACGGGGCCCGACATTCCATTTAGGGGAAAAATAACTAAGGAAAATAGAACAGTTCCCGGGGAGGTTCCCTCCTCCCCCTTTCCTTTCCGCACCCCAAAGAGTCTCATCTTTCCCCAACACAATTTAGGTAAATCCAGCCGCCTCCCCCCATTGTGGTAAAATGTATGTTTGGGAGAATGAAGGTCGCGCAAGAATATCTCTGAAAAAGAAGGCAAAACGAAGAAAAAAAGAAAAAACTGGGAAGAAAGATGTTCCCGCCCTCAATAAAAAGAAAAAATGGGGAAGAAAGAAGAGCACCATTTCCATTGGGGAGAAAAGCACGGTTGGGGAGGGGAGTACAAAGGGAACCAATTGGCCCCGGGGAAACATTTTCCCCTGTTTTAATTCCCCCTCTAATTAACGTAAAAGCACCAAACCCAGCTGCAAAACCCCTCGCATCAAAAAAAAAAGCAACAAAAAAACCAAAAAAAAACGAGTGAAAACCGTAAAAAAGACCCTCTATCCCCCCCGTCCCTCTATCAAAAAAACCAAAGGGGGGACCAATCGTCCCGTCTATCCAGTAAACCCAAAAACCATCGACCCCCTCCCCCCGTCCCTCTACCCCCCCCAAAAAAAGGTAACAAAAAAACAAAAGCACCCCCCTGTGTAAAATTCTAACACAAGGCCCCTCACACCGCCCACCACTGGGGCGGGAAAGCATACCGGCGTGTAAGCCGTCACACCACCAAACCCCTGGTCCCATTCCTACCCCCCTTTTTTTTTTTTATCCACCCCCCCCCCCCCCCCACTGCTCTAAAGGTCCTGCCTAGAGAACCGATGTCCCAAGGTACCCCCCCAGGTCACCTTCCCTCCCGCTACCCCCCCGCCCGGTGAGGGATCCCTCTACGACAGGGGCCCCAAGCGAGGTTCTAACCACCAAACAATGCCAGCGTCCTCTACACCCCCCCAGGTCCCTCTACTTTCCACCCCGGTCCCTCTACACCCCCCGTCAGTTTCCCCCTCTACCCCAACCCCCACCGTCCCTCTACACCCCCCTGTACCTCTACCCCCCACCCGGCCGTCTCACGCCCCCGGGCGTCCCTCCCCACCGTCCCTCTACGCCCCCCCTTCCCTCTCTTCCCCCTCTACGCCCCACCGTCTACGCCCCCCCGTCCCCTCTACGCCCCCACCGTCCCTCTACGCCCCCGCCCCACGGCCCCTCCCTCTACGCCCCCCCCCGTCCCTTCCCTCTACGGCCCCCCCCTGTCCGCCCTCTGCACCCCCCCTCCCTCCTAAGCACCCCCCCACCACCCCCCCCCCGCGCCCCTGCACCCCCCCTGCTCCCTACAACCCCCCCGTCCCTCTACACCCCCCGTCCCTCTACACCCCCCCCCTCTACACCCCCCCGTCCCTCTACACCCCCCCCCGTCCTCTACCTCCCCCCGTCCCTCTACACCCCCCCCCCGTCCCTTTACACCCCAGTCCCTCTACACCCCCCCGACCTCTACACCCCCCCTCCCGTCCCTCTACCCCCGTCCCTCTACCCCCCCGTCCCTCTACACCCCCCCTGTCCCCCTTACACCCCGTCCCCGTCCCCCTACACCCCAACACCCCGTCCCCGTCCCCCTACACCCCGACCCCGTCCCCCTACACCCCGTCCCCGTCCCCCTTCACACGTCCCCGTCCCCTACAACCTCCCGTCCCCCGTCCCCCTACACCCCGTCCCCGTCTCCCCCTACCCCTGTCCCACTACACCCTGTCCCCCTACACCCCGTCCCCGTGCCCCCTTACACACCCCGTCCCCCCCCGTCCCCCTACAACCCCCGTCCCCCTTCCACCCGTTCCCGTTTCCCCAGTCACCCCATCCCCGTCCCCCTACAACCCCGTCCCTCCACACCCCCCCTTCCCCCTCCGCGCCCCCCCCCCCCCCCTCTCCCCCCCTCCCCCCCCGTCCCCCAACCCCCCGGTCTCCGTCCCCCTCCCCCCCTCTCCGTCCCCCTCACCCCTCCCTCTGTCCCTCCGTCCCTCCGTCGCCGTCCCTCCGTTCCCCCCCCTCCGTCCCTCCGTCCCTCCGTCACCTCCCCCGTCCCCCCGTCCCTCCCCCCCCATCCCTCCATCCCCCCCCCCCGTCCCTCCGTGTGTCCCACATCCCTCCATCCCCCCCCGTCCCTCCGTCTCCACCCCCCCCTCCCGTCCCTCTATCTCCCCCCCCTGCGTGTCTCTATTCCCCTCCCCCCCCCCGTCATTATATAAAGTACAAAGTCCGTGCAAGTCCGACTAGTGGGGCCCTTCCTTTGAGCCCACGTCCCTCTCCTCGCTGGTCATCTTTGTATTCTGCAGCTGACCTTGAAGCCTCTGGAAGCAATACCCCAGTTCACCCTCCTACTCACACCCAGCACCCAATATCTCCAACTTGCTCCTGGTTACTCCATCTGACGAGCCTCCGTGCGGGTCCCGCTGACTGACGTGCAATCAGATGAGGTCCTGCCGATTGAAGACCCTTCCCGGGCGGGCATGGGGGCCGCGGCACCTCAGGAGGCTTCCGCAGCACGACACCTCGGAAACTGAATGGTTTCTTCACCGTTGCAGTTGGCACTTTCTTCTTAATTCTCCACAACAAAGATTGGATTTATCATAACTATTGTCACAGGACACGCCCCAATGAACAAATGAAAAACAATGTCTGACCTTGTACGGATGTTACATTTTTGTTGTAGGGAAAATAAACTTAATTAAAAGGTTAATTATCATATGTCTCTGGCATGGATCCAAAGTGAGAAGTACTTTCCATGCATATTTTTCCTGACTAAACAAGGGTTTGTTTACAGCATAAAGGGGCACAGTAGAATTAAAGGAGAGACTGGTTCTGCTGTCATAAAACAAGTCCTGAAAATATCTTAATCTGCACACCAATCAAAATGTGCCTTTACCAGACACATTTTAATAAAAATAGGGTTTGGACCTGCATTTAACAGAAAAAGAATATGATGGATGTTTGCTGTGGCAAAATACTTTATTCTTTGGTGCTTGCCTGGCAAAGATAAGCAAATTGGAATGACCCTGAGTAAATTATGTTGGGTGCAATAAATTGTGTATGAACTTGCAGAAAACTATCCCCACTGGTGGGAGTATTCAGAACAGGAGGACATCAGCTCTCAATGACTTGAATGATTTCAGGGAGCAGTTGCCTGGAGGATGAGAGGGAATCTTATTGAAACATATAAGATGATTAAGGGATTTGACACGCTAGAGGCAGGAAACATGTTCCCGATGCTGGGGCTATCCAGAACCAGGGGCCACAGTTTAAGAATACGGGGTAGGCCATTTAGAACGGAGAAACTTTTTAACCTAGAGAGTGGAATTCTCTGCCTCAGAAGACAGTGGAGGCCAATTCTCAGGATGCTTTCAAGAGAGTGTTAGATAGGGGAGTCAGGGGATACGGGGAGAAGGCAGGAAGGGGGTATTCAATGTGGATGATCAGCCATGATCACAGTGAATGGTGGTGCTGGCTCGAAGGGCCGAATGGTCTACTCCTGCACCTATTGTCTATTAGATTCTAGATTAGATTCTTTTATTAGACCTTTCGGTCTGAACGAAATTTCGTTCCCCTGCAGTCATACATATAACCTGTAAGCTGCGAGCTCCCGACGATGTCGTCCACTGGGCCCGCGGCCGATTCACTGGGCCCGTGGTCGCAGTTGGGCCGCTGCCACTGCCGCCGCCACCGCTCCGGGACCGAGTCGGGTCGCTGCTGCTGCTACCGCCGCCGCTACGAGACCTGCTCCGGGACCAAGTCGGGTCGCCGCTACTGCTGCTGCCGCTGGAACTGCTCCGGGACTGAGTCGGGTCGCCGCTGCTGCTGCTGCCGCCGCTACCGCTGCTGGAACCACTCCGGGACAGAGTCGGGTCGCTGCCACCGCTGCTGGAACCGCTCCGGGACTGAGCCGGGCCACCGCTGCTGCTGTTGGAACCGCTCCGGGACCGAGTCGGGTCGCCGCTGGAACAGCCCCGGGGCCCGAGGCCGCCAGCTCCGCCTTTAGGCCTCGGCGCAGACGGAGACGAAGACGGGGAATACGACAGAAAAGTCGTCGTCTCCCCCCCCCCCCCCCCCCCCCCCGAAGGAAGAGACCCAGACATGTTACTCACCCCCCACCCACATACACACACAATCTAATAAAACAAAGCCAACTAAAAAACAGGACAAAAAAAATAAAATAGCAGACGGACTGCAGGCGGGCTGCTGCTGGAACCGCTCCGGGACTGAGCCGGGCCACCACTGCTGCCGCTGCTGGAACCGCTCCGGGACCGAGTCGGGTCGCTGCTCTGCCGCTGCTGGCACCGCTCCGGGACCGAGTCGGGTCGCTGCTGCTGCCGCTGCTGGAACCGCTCTGGGACCGAGTCGGGTCGCTGCTCTGCCGCTGCTGGCACCGCTCCGGGACCGAGTCGGGTCGCTACTGCTGGCACCGCTCCGCTCCGGACCGGTCGGGTCGCCGCCGCCTCCCCCCCCGAGGGAGGCCGCCAGCTCCGCCTTTAGGCCTCGGCGCAGACGGGAGACGAAGACGGGGAATACGACAGAAAAGTCGCCCCCCCCCCCCCCCCCCCCCCCCCCGAAGGAAGAGACCCAGACATGTTACTTCCCCCCCCCCCCCCCACCCACATACACACACAATCTAATAAAACAAAACCAACTAAAAACAGGACAAAAAAAATAAAATAGCAGACGGAACTGCAGGCGGGCCGCAGCTGTTAAGCCAGCGCCGCCATCTTGGAATTTGTCTATTCACACAGGATAAATAAGAAATTTAAACATTTTTATAACAAAAAATTAACTGAGGGCAGGTCTTTTGGAAATGTCATAACTAAGATTGACAGGTTTTTGCACAAAATGTTGTTAAGGGTCATAGAACTAAGGAGTAAATAACCCGGGTTTAGTTCTATCCTGCAATGCTCTGTGAGGAGCTTACACATCTTCCGGTGATCACATGGGTGCCCTTGGCTGCTCTGGTTTCCTCCCACATCCCAAAGACTTGTGGGGTGGTTAGCTAATTGGACACAAAATTGCTGACAATGTGTAGGTGAGTGGTTAAAAACTGGAGAAAGTTGATGGGAATGTGGCAAAAGTCAAAAATTGAACTAGTGTAGGATTAATGTAAATGGAGGCTTGATGGTCAGCGTGGTTTCTGGGCTGAGGGCCAGTTTCCATGCGGTATGACCATGCACATTGCCAACCATCTCATCATATTGCATAATTGCCTGCAGGAATGAGTCAAGTCAAGACAAGAAAGTTTATTGTCATGTGTCCCAGATAGGACAATGAAATTCTTGCTTGCTGCAGCACAACAGAATATAGTAAGCATAAATACAGAACAATTCAGTGTGTCTATATAGCATAGACCATATATATACACATAAATGAACAGATAAAGTGCAAAAGTCTATTACTGTTCCGTGTTTGTTTGATGGCGAGTTTAGTAGCCTGATGGCTGTGGGGAAGAAGCTGTTCATGAACCTGGATGTACCAGATTTCAGGTTCCTGTACCTTCTAGCTGTTGGCAGTGGAGAGATGAGTGTGTAGCCAGGATGGTGTGGGTCCTTGATGATGCTGGCAACCTTTTTAAGGCAGCAACTGTGATAGATTCCTTCAATGGTGGGGAGGTCAGAGCCGATGATGGACTGGGCAGTGGTCACAACTTTCTGCATTCTTTTCCGCTCCTGTATGCTCAAGTTGCCGAACCAAGCCACGATGCAACCAGTCAGCATGCTCTCTACTGTGCACCTATAGAGGTTTGAGAGAGTCCTCTTTGACATACCGACTCTCCGTAATCTTCTCAGGAAGTAGAGGCGCTGATGTGCTTTCTTTATAATCGCGTCAGTGTACTGGGACCAGGAAAGATCTTCGGAAATATGCACGCACAGGAATTTGAAGTTCTTGACCCTTTCCACCATCGTCCCGTTGATATAAACGGGATTGTGGGTCCCTATCCTACCCCTTCCAAAGTCCACAATCAGTTCCTTGGTTTTGCTGGTGTTGAGAGTCAGGTTATTGTGCTGGCACCATTTGGTCAATCGGTTGATCTCACTTCTATACTCTGACTCGTCACCATCAGTGATTCGTCCCACAACAGTGGTGTCGTTGGCGAACTTGATGGTGGATAATATTTAGATTTGCCAGCATGTATAAAAATAGTTTGTTTGACATCCCATGAGCAGTACTATTGAAGGTTAACTACTTTGTAGCACATTACCACTGATGAAATTTGTTGAGAAAAATTAATAATTTGTGACAATTTCTCTTTGGTTATAGACTATGAGAAGGCACAGAAATGAAGTCACGGTGGAACTAAGAAAGGTAATTGTATTTTAATACAGCTCTGTGCTTTATCATTGTTACTTAGTCTTTGGCGTTTTGAATATGTAACCATTTGATGCAAATCACTCCAGTAAACCTGTAGATGCTGTGTTTTTAACAGGGTGGACTATGTATCCTCGAGACTTCTCTATTGCCTCTATTTTCAACACCATCCTGCTATTCCTATCTGTATCCTGTGTTATTTTCCAGCTAGCAAGCTATTATGGGCAATGTTCTGTTGCTATATTGGGCAAGTTTTAGTGTTGTACACGATGGCAGCTCTAGGGGACAATAGCTGTTGAGATTATAAGTGTATAACATACTTGGCTAATAAATTACGATTATGATTATTATATGTCAGTTTAAATGTCTACTTTAGAGTTGTGCCACATGGAAGATATTTAGCCCATTATGTCTGTGAAAGGGTTGTGAAAGAGGCAATCAACTAATTCCAATACGTACTCTACTCGGAGAGAACTGCATTTAGCAAATTTAGTGTGAGTTTGTGTTCACTTTTATCTCCCCAGTAAGAAGAAATTACTGAACCATATATGTTTTAAGATGTTTCTACTGTGTGTGTTGCAGTAGTAAGTGGAAATATTAGGTAGACATAAAGTGCTGGAGTACCTCATCAGGTCAGGCAGCATCTCTGGAGAAATAGGATAGGTGACATTTCGGGTCGGGACACTTCTTCAGACTAAATCAGGATGGTCTGAAGTAGGGTCCTGACCTGAAACATCACCTCTCCTTTTTCTTCAGAGATGTTGCCGAATCCACAGTTTGATTAACTCCATCAATTTGTGACTATCTTTGGTATCTGCTAACTGCAGTTCCTTGTTTCTACATAAGGAAATTTTAAGGCATCACAGGGTGAGTCGAACTGGAACTCGTCTAATAAACAAGTGTACATTTTAGTATCGAAAGTACCAAAATCTTTGCCTCTGGGGTTAGATTGCAAATCGGGATGCTCAAAGTTTTGATGTACAGTTATCTGTCATCCACATTTTCCAGAATGCGAAGGATGCTGGATCATTGGAGAAAAACTGTGCTGTCGAGCAGTGAGTTTCAGGATTCCTCTCCAGTGAACATGAAAGATGGGTGATACATTTCTAATCAGGATGATACACACTGCAGTCACTGGAGGTGAATCTTTAGTGTAGATTATGGGGTGATGATAATCAAGTGGGCTGCTTTGTCCTGAGTGTGTTGGTTTTCTTAAGAGCTATATGTGTGACACTCCAAACAGGTGGAGAGTATTCGATCACACTCCTGATTTGTTCCCGTAGAGACGCTGGGGTATCAGGTGGCGACTCAGTTTCTGCAGCCTCTGAGCTGCTCTTGTAGTCACGGTATTTATATGGCCGTTCCAGTTGAACTTGTGGTCAGAGGTGACTGCAGAATATTGGAAGTGGTGATAGTGGGGGCGAGAGCTCTAGCAATGGAAATGCCATTGAATAGGCAGTTAGATAAACTCTTGCTGGAGTTGATCAACGCCTGGCACTTCTGTGCTGCGCTGCCACACAGCTCATACCTTAGATTTTGCTGCGTGCAGGCGTGGGCTGCTTTATTTGCTGAGCAAGGGCGGCGGACTGTGCATCTATGTGAATAACTCATGGTGTACAGACGCTGTCAGGATTGGTAGTCACTGCTCTGCTGACCTGGAATACCTGGTGATAAAGTGCAGGCCCTTCTATCTGCCCAGGGAATTCACATCGACTGTTATCACTGCAGTCTATGTACCCCCAGACGCTAATGCCAGGCTAGCAATGGAGGAGCTGCAAGCTGCTATCAGCAGACAACTAACTGCACACCCAGAGGGGGCCTTTATTGCTGCAGGTGATTTCAACCACTCTAACCTTAAAAACTGTACTCCCCAGATTCCACCAACATGTCTCCTGCCCAACCAGAGGAAACAAGACTCTGGACCTAGTATTCACCAACATTGCTGAAGCATACAAAGCCCTCCCCCTCCCCCACCTGGGACAGTCTGACCACCTCTCTCTGTTCCTGCTCCCCAAATACACACCTCTGATCAGACGTGTGAAACCTTCCGTGAGGTCAGTGAAGGTCTGGCCTGAGGGGGCTGTCTCTGTCTTACAGGAACAGTTTCAGCAAACAGACTGGAGTCTGTTTGCCACCCAGGCCACCTTCAACTCCCAAGTGGACATCAACTCATACACCTCAACCGTTTTGGACTACATAAAATTCTGCACGGACAACGTCACTACCCACAAAGTAATAAGGACCTTCCCTAACCAGAAGCCGTGGATGAACAGGGAGGTCAGACTCCTGCTGAAGGCTCGCGACGCCGCTTTTAAATCTGGCGATGCTGAGGGTTACAGCTCATCCAGGGCCAATCTGACAAAGGGAATTAGGAATGTTAAACTTAATCACAAACGGCGGATTGAGGAGCATTTCCGAAATAACTCTGACCCCAGGCGCATGTGGCAAGGAATCAAATCCATTGCCGATTACCATAAAGTTAACACTCCCCCCCCCAGACAATGCCTCCCTTCCTGACGAGCTAAACTACTTCTACGCCCGCTTCGACCGGGACAACAAAACTCCTGCCCCACCCCCGCATGAACAACCCCTCAGTCTCTCCACCTCTGCTGTACAAGATGCACTGAGCAAGGTGAATGAGCACAAAGCTGCCGGCCCCGATGGCATCCCCGGGCGGGTGCTCAGGGCATGTGCTGGACAACTATCCCTGGTCCTTACTGACATCTTCAATCTGTCACTGGCCCAGGGTGTCGTCCCCACTTGCCTCAAGACATCTACCATTGTGCCAGTGCCCAAACAATCAGCGACAGGGAGTCTCAATGATTTCCGGCCAGTGGCACTCACCCCTGTCATCGCCAAGTGCTTCGAGCGGCTGATCTTGGCTCACCTCAAAGCCAGCCTCCCCCCCACACTGGACCCCCATCAGTTTGCCTACCGGACCAATAGGTCAACAGAAGACGCCATATCTGCGGCCCTACACTCTGCCCTGACCCACCTGGACAGCAATAACACCTACATCAGGCTGCTGTTCATCGACTTCAGTTCCGCCTTTAACACTGTCATACCTGCTAGCTTGATCACCAAACTCAGCGGTCTTGGCATCTCCACTTCCCTCTGCAATTGGACACTGGATTTCCTCACTAACAGACCCCAGTCTGTTAGGATCAACAACCTCACCTCCTCCACTATAACACTGAACACTGGCGTGCCACAGGGCTGTGTGCTCAGTCCTCTCCTCTACTCTCTCTTCACCCATGACTGCATCCCTAAGTTTAGCTCCAACGCCATCATAAAATTTGCCGACGACACCACGGTGGTAGGACTGATCAGCGATAACGACGAGTCAGCCTACAGGGAGGAGGTCCAGCACCTGACAACCTGGTGTGCCAATAACAACCTCGTCCTCAACTCCCAAAAGACGAAGGAGATCATTGTCGACTTCAGGAAGAACAGAGGGGGCAGACACACCCCCCATCCATATAAACGGGACAGGTGGAGCGGGTCTCCAACTACAAATTCCTCGGGGTACACATCTCGGAGGATCTGTCCTGGTCCCTCAACACCTCCAAGCTGGTCAAAAAGGCGCAGCAGCGCCTTTACTTCCTGAGGAGGCTCAAAAAAGCCCACCTGTCCCCCCAGATCCTGACCAACTTCTACCGCTGTACCATCGAAAGCATCCTGACCACCTGCTTTACGGTATGGTACAGCAGTTGCACCGTAGCAGACAGGAAGGCACTACAACGGGTGGTGAAAACCGCCCAGCACATCATCGGTGCCCCGCTCCCTGCTTTGGATGCCCTCCACCGAAAACGGTGTCTGAGACGGGCTGGGAAGATCATCAAGGACCCCTCCCACCCTAACCATGGACTGTTTGCCCTCCTACCATCGGGGAGGCGGTACAGGAGCCTCAGGTCCCGCACCAGCAGGATGAGGAGTAGCTTCTACAATAACACCATCGCACTGCTGAACTCGGAGTCCCGCCGATAGATTCCCACATCTGTATTTATTTATCTGTATTTATCTAAACATTGCTATCACTACGTACTGACACTAAACTGCATTTCGTTGTACCCATACTTGTATCTGTGCAATGACATTAAATTTGAATTGAATACATTTGAGCAGTCATCAGTGTACATCTCCACTTCTGATCTTATGATAAAGGGATGATCATTGATGAAGCAGCTGAAGTGGTTGGGTCTGACCTCCGCACACAATTGTTTTCTTTCATGTGATTAACGACTCCAGCCGTTCATTTCAGTTTTACTAGGTACCTTGGTGCCAATCAGTCATATGCTGCCTTGGTGGCAAGACAAGTCATCCATGCCTCTAGAATTCAACACAGGTCCAAAACTGTGCTGTGTGGTTCTCAACTCAGGTGAAACCCAACGTCTTTATTGGTGTTCATTATTGGTGAAAAAATGCTTGGTGATGGCACAGTCACCTAAGGCTTCAATCATGCTGATGATTGAGAACACTGCTTGTTTGCAGTAATAAACGGTTGAAAGTATTTTTATTTGGTTATGACCCAAAATATCACCTATTCATGTTCTCCAGAGATACTGCCTGTCCTGCTGAGTTTCTCCAGCACTTAGTGTCCTCTTGAGCCAATATAAAATATTGATCACTGGTATGCATCTAATCTCTCAAGTAACCAGAAGCTCACACCATCCATATCTGCACAAAGCTTTGGCAGGCTACATGGTTTTTATTTTTTCCGTGTACTTGTGAATGGACATCAGGCATCATTTTGAGTTGATGTTGGAATAGCTTTCAATTTAGAGTGGTGCTTTTAATGCTCACTAGGCCAAGTGCAGACCCATTGGGGTCTCCCAGCGCAATATTCAGAGATGCCAAGTGTCCCGGATTCGCCGTATTTTGTCCCGGCGAAATAACCATATTACGGTGTTCCGGCAGCCAAACATGCTGTTACGGAACACCGCCGCGCCGGTGTTCCTCCCGTGGAGAACGCCGGCGCCATGTGCCCCCGGTTTGCCGGCCCGCGAGATCAGCGGCACTTTGCCGGGCCCCAGTGGCCGCGCGTGCGCAGTGGGGGAGGGTTGCCGGGCCCCAGTGGCCGCGCGTGCGCAGTGGGGGAGGGTTGCCGGGCCCCAGTGGCCGCGCGTGCGCAGTGGGGGAGGGTTTCCGGGCCCCAGTGGCCGCGCGTGCGCAGTGGGGGAGGGTTGCCGGGCCCCAGTGGCCGCGCGTGCGCAGTGGGGGAGGGTTGCCGGGCCGCCGGCCCCAGTGGCCGCGCGTGCGCAGTGGGGGAGGGTTGCCGGGCCTGGCGCCATTTCGAGCCACGCCACGCCCGGCCCAGAGCCCGGGTGGCGCCGGCCCGCGCGATCAGCGGCACTTTCTTGCCGCCAGCCGGCCACTCGCGGCAGCCCCATCACCGGGCCTCCCCCCCACCCCCACCCAGTGCGCAGGCGCAGACCCGCCGGCAACCTTGCCAAGTGCGCATGTGCCGCCCCCGCCCGCCGGCAGCCCGCTGATCTGCACCAGTGCGCAGGCGCATAGCCGCCGGCAACAACCCCAAGTGAGTATGTTACGGAGAGAAATGCATTTAACCCCATTTGTTACGGACAAATGGGTTGAATGTTACTGTGAACTAAATTTAGGGTTGGCATCTCTGCAATATTCCACCACTCACCCGTTCCCCCAAAGCAATATTACACCAATCACGCGTAGCCCTCAACTGCGCAGACACGGCTCATTTCTCCTCATCGCTCAGCACTCCCTCCTCCTCCTCTTCACCCTCCCTGTTTAATCCCTAGAGAGGCGGGGGGGGGGGGGTGTAGAGAGGCGGGGGGGGGGGTAGAGAGGGCGGGGGGGGATAGGGAGGGATGGGGTAGTGGGAGAGTAGAGAGAGAGGGAATGGGTTAGAGAGGTAGGCGGAGGGGTAGAGAGGGAGGGGGTAGAGAGGGAGAGGTTGGAGAGAGAGAGGGTAGAGAGGGAGGGGTAGGGGGTAGAGAGGGAGTGGGGCACAGAGAGAGAGGGATGGAGGTAGAGGGAGGAGGGGGGAGGCAGGGTGGAGATGGAGGAGGGGATACAGAGTGGGGAGGAGGGTATAGAGGGTGGGAGTGAGGGTTGAAAGGGAGGGGTAGGGAGGGACAGTAGAGTGGGGGGGCGGGAGAGGGAGTGTAGACGGGGCATCTATCCTTCCTACCTCCTCCTCTCCCTCAATCCCCCCCACTCTCTCTCCTCACCTCCCCAGGATCTTTCCCCTCTCCTCCCCTCCCTAATCCCTCCTTCACCTCTCTTTCCCTCTCCTTTCCCCTACCGCCGCCGCGGCACCATCGTCGTGAGGCCTCACCGCCGCCGCGACGACCCACCGTCTGGATGCCTCTCAGCCACAGCGGCCCCATTGTCTCGAGGCCTCACCGTTGCCGTCTTGAAGTCTCCTTCACAGCCACGGTGTCGATGCCTCCTTGATGGCTGTTAAAAACCCAAGCCGGGGCGTCGCGGGTAGAAGCCCGGGTCGGAAAATGCAGAGCGTTAATTTAAATGCGGCTCTCCCCCTGACGTAACTGGAAGTGGGTTGAAGGAGATTTGCTGTTGAAAAAGTTGGTTTTCGCTATTTTGCAAACGCTGTAACTTGTGAAATATAGCATGTAATGTGGTGAAGCAGTTTATTTTGTCGACGGGGTTAATGTGATTAGCAATGTGTGAAAATGTCTGCACTAGCGCGTAGCGTTTTGACGAAAGTAGAAGCACACAGTCGACACACACTCGTATACGTACATACAAGATGACTTTGTATAGTATAGAGATATCGTCAACCACGCTCTTGTTACTTTTAGGTTTGACTATTACAGCGTGCTCCTGGCTGTTTTCCCTCTTTTACACCTCCACAAACTTCAAGTGCTTCAAAATTGTGCTGCCTATCTTCTACTTCACACGCATCACTTATGTCTCACCGACTTGTATTGTATTCCATTAATGAATGGCTTAATTTTAACCATTTGATTTGGGATGCCAACATATCCTTGCCTCTTAATGTAGCAATGTTACAAAATATTGAGATTTTAAAAAGCAAGTCTGCAATTTATCCCATCAGATAAAGCATAAAAATAAGTTTAAGTTGACACCCAATTCACTTTCATATCTTCAGTATTAAAAAAGTTATGCCATTTTCATACTCGGAAATTAGCATCTTGTTCCCTATTGCTTTTCCATTGACTTAACACAAAAGCTGTGATCGAGGACAGTCAAAAGCACATAACTTTCTTAAAAATGAAGAGAACTGACTGAAATGTTCAGTTATTATAGATTGAAGCATTCTGAAACAAATATAAAACATCTTACTTGGATGATCTGAAATTAAAGCATATAATTAGTTTGTTACCTAATTGTAGCTAATTACAAAATTGACCGCTGTGACGGAAATAGTAATAAACACACAGATTGCCTTGAACATTCAAAAATGTGATATTCTCAAGATCAGAACTTCAATATTATTGTATTATACGCTGTAAGTCCATAACAGATAGGTAAATAAAGTACAATTTCTTGCAATAGACCAAGTCTTTATGGAGAAGATCAGTTGCTAGCTGGTATATCATAATCAGTAGCATCATCATACTCCTCAGATTGTAACCAATAAGCAACTGTATACTTTGCTTTTCCTCAACTTTTCAATTTTGGCATTGTTAACTACAAGTTTTTGCTCTTCAAGCCACGCATGACATGCCTTTCTGCCCACTACTTTCCCATTAAAAATGTCCTGTAGATCATCAAATTTGGATAATCTCTGCGAATGCTGTCTAAATCAGTCTCTTTTGCTGGGCATTTGGATTGACAATTTTGCATTTCTTCTTCTGAGACATCTGTTTAAAATGTAAAGGGAAAAAAACACCGAACAGCATTAACAGAAACAAGTTATTATTTGCAGTTTTAGAAAAAAGGTCAAAATGATAAAGTTAAACGCTAAAACAAATAGTAAATACCCAACAAAAAATTCATATTCATCATTTCATCAAATCAATTAAATTCATCTAATGATTTAAATGCATCTAAATTCAGTTACTAGACCTAAACATCTATCCATTTCTTAAGAAAAGGATTTTTTTTTAAATATCCTAAGTATCCAAATAACAAACTAATCCCATTCACACAAGAATTCACGATATAACATGATTTTTAAATCTCACTGTCATGAACTTATATGCAAGATGTTAAAATTTAATATTTAATTCCTATAAATTAATTTAGAAACATCCACTCTCTATATAAACAAAAAAACTTTTTTTTTGGTCACAATACATGTGGCTAAAACGGTTGTGGATATTTAGTATAAAAGTATTGATTATGGATAGACAATAACACAAAATATAGACGATTTAGATCGTCTTATGACATGATCGTCCAAAAAAATGAGGGTTTAAATCATCTTGCGAGTGGGTGTTTCTGGAATGCGAGCGTTGCCGTGAATTTAAACCCCATATCAGCAGGCAAAGACACTGCCGGTTCGTATGGGGCCCAAATAACATTTTTGCATTGTAAAATTAGATTAAAGCCACCCCAAGAAGCTAGATTATATGTGAAATAAACGACTTGCCTTTTGTTTTGTCCTGATATTACAATCCGTCACGTTGTAGGCGTTGAGGGCGTTCAAAGTCGCTTTTTACTTTAATCCAACTATGTTATTGTCCGGCGATCTATTTTTTTAAATCTAAAAAACCGGGAACAGAAGTCCGATCGATTTTTCTTCATCGACTAGCAGCCCGAGGAAACCCCTCTCCGACAAGCGATACAAACCTGCATTTTAACCCCCCACCCCCTCAAAGGCGCCAAAGTCGCGCACACAGCCAGTGGCAGAACTGCAGCGCCGCTGAAGGTAGGTTTTGTAACATTGCTACTTAAAGACTAGTTAAATCCAAAAAAATTTTTTCTACATATAGTCATATGTATATTGCTATTGAATTAATTATGCTATTTGTCATGCACTATTTATATAATTTAGTTGGCCTCCAAGCATATGGTCATGCTAAATGTGCATATTTAGGACATGGTTCTGATATATGAGTATATTGTAGTCAACTCTTTTTGGAGTTATAGATGTGAAGTGATTGCCCTTTCAATGAGCCATCTACATCCATTCATACCTAGCCGATGAACAAGCACGCCAGGGTGAACACTGATGTATTTGCCAAAGCACATTGCTTGATGATGTTGGACTGGTATGTTGAAAAGATAGACTGAAGTTTAAAGAGCTATTTTAATAACATATTGGATGAGCATGTTGTAGATTTGTAGTTTTTAGACTTGGAGTTCAGAGAGAGAGGTTTCTATGTTATGAAATCAGATTAGCGATAGGGAGCATTGTCATTTTGCTGTTTCTATTGTAAATTCTGGGCTAGGCAAGAGCAGTTTGAGGTTTTAATGACATTTTGCACTTTTGCATGTAAACTTACCTTTTCTCTGCGGATAGATTTCTCACTAATCAGAAGCATTGTTCCATTGAAGAGCAATGGGAATGGAAATAATCATATGTAGTTAGTTTCCTAGGACTTTGGTGCAGTCAGTAGAATGCAGCATAGACCAGTGAGAAAAATAGAGAAAGCTGGATGTGAATGTTTATCTGTGATATAGGAGTGACCTAAAGGGTTTTGAATGAGAAATGTCCGGTATTGCAATTGTCGAGATGACTTAAGTAGATTAATTTTAATGAGGTTATTTTATTGTTAACTGGAATGTGCGCTTCCTGAAATCTCCTTGACTATTCCTGCAGAATTTACCAGAACCCTTGAGGACCTTAAAGTGATGATGTTGTGATAGCACCTGCTTAGTGCCCTTACACCTACCGAACAGTTTTTTTGCTTGAAATGTGGGTTTTGGTACCTTAATACTGTTAAATTTTAATTAAATCAAAATATATGGATTTAAATAGCAATTTCACACCTGAAGTGCCCCAAAATAATTTAAAAGTACTTTACTGGTTGCAGATACTGTCATAACTAATGGAAACATTGCGATCAATTTGTGAACAGTGAGGTCTAATAATGAAGAAAGTACCTGATTCTAGATACAAGATGCTGGAGTAACTCAGCAGGCCAGGCAGCATCTGTGGGGACAGGCAACAGATTACCTCAAGCAAGGAGGTTTCCTGATAGGCTGATTGTTGGCTAGAGATGGTGTGAACCCAAGATGTATACATAGTTGCGAACTGTGGAACTGGTTCACCGACTTTTAGTGGAGAGGTGGGGGGGCAAGTTAGGTAGAAGTTCCCTAAAATTAGAGAATTCAACATTCATCCAGCCTGGTTGTAAGCTACCCAAGCAAAATATGAGGCGCAGTCCACCAATTTCCATCTGGTCTCCCTCTGACAATGGACAGGGCCCAGGACAGTAGACCAGATTATCAATTTTCAGGATTAGTTGAAGGAAAATATATCGGTCTGGATTCATGTTCTGATGACATGACTTCAAATTCCATTGTGGCAGCTGGTGAGTTTTGATCCAAATAATTAAATAAAACTGGAATAGAAAGCTAATGTAATTGGCAGCATTAATGTTATCAACTGATTGTAATTTTAAAAAAAAACATCTACTTTGCTAATTTATTTAGGGGAGCAGAATTTACCATCCTTACTATCTTTGTGTCAGGCACGTGCGGTGAGTGATTATTTTCTCTCCGTAAAAAATAAAAATAAAGACAGTAACAATTCAATTTGCCCATAGCTTCCAAGTCCCCTTTATTTTGAATTACTGAATGGGTGGGGGGTGAAGGGTGACGGCAGGTGGAGAGATGGTGGGAAAAACGGGAGCAAGGGACAAGTTGAATCAGTTGTCGTCTTATTGAAGACAATACGTGTTCAAGTGACTAATTGGGGGGAGAGATCATTTCACAGCGTGTGTTGAGTCTGACCAGGGGTAAAGTTGCGGGGAGAGCAGGACTGTTGAGAAGGAGGGGGTAGGGGATAATGCCAGTAACTCACTCACTCACTGCTGCTGCGGCGCTCCGGACGCAGAGCCACCGCTTTGTGGCCGGGGAGGGAAGCAGCTCGGGGAGCTGCAGACGGCCGGCGGGATCCGACAGCAGAGCTGGCCGCCTCTTCAGCGCCTTCTGCCGGCCCGCTCATATTTGGCAGTGCTCTCCGCCTGAACACCTCTCACCTGTCCCTCGCCGACTTCGCTCATGTCAGCCGCTTCCCGCAAATCCTTAAATTCCCACAGCCGAGTAACCTCAATCGCGCTGTCGGAATTTAAGGATTTGCGGGAAGCGGCTGACATGAGTGAGGCCGGCGAGCGGAAGTAGAGAGGTTTTTAGACGGAGAGCTGCCAGAAGTGAGAGGGGGCCGACAGAAGGCGCTGAGGTGGCAGCGGCAGCCGCTCACAGCCTCCCGAGCTACTTCCCTCCCCGGCCTCAATGCGGTGGCTCTGTGCAAGTAGCGTTGCAAGTGGGTGACTGGCATGATCCCGATCTCCTCCTTCACAACGCTCCTGCCCTCCCCGCAACTTTACCCCGGGCCAGACTCCCCATCTGCTGTGAAAGGAACCCCCCCCCCCCCCACCCCGGGAAATACGGTATTTAAAAACATATTGCACCAAGAAATGTACTTACCACAGTATTGGTACACGAACGCCATTCTTCTCTCTTTGTTTCTTAAAATACACTTAAGATAATGGCAATCCATATTTGAAAAACCTCGCCAAGAAACTAGCGCTGCGCAATCGCAGTAGGCTGCTGCGCCTGCGCAGTACTGCAAAGGCAGAATTTCAGCTGCCTTCAGCCCCGCTTGTCATTGACGGCTTGAAGCAGCGCCGACGGCACGTGGCCCTGCACAGACCTTCGCGAGTTACAAATGCTGCGGATAAAAGACACCGAGAATTATGCCTACTTAAGAGATCGATCTCTTAGGCATAATTCTCCCATGCCTTTACTATTTATATTTAGTGATTACCATTTTATAATTTTAGTCCGGGTAGGCAGTGCCTGCCCTGACGGCACGTGCCTGCTTTGTGTGGACTATGTATGGCTCACAGTCATCAACATGTGTGACTTGTATTTGCCCGTTATAATGTCGTTGGGTTGCAACTCTGGGCAATGAAGATGGGACTTTCAGCCAGCAGTATCAGAGTTTTGTGAACAGTAAAAGGTACACCCTTCGGTGAGACTAATTTGGGGTCGATTTGATGTGTCCTCCAAAGAAATCAACATCTTTGACAGCTCGTAGCACGCACTCAGTTTTGCAATAGAATGTTAATTTTTACTTTGCACTAAGGTGTGAAAAGTGGGACTTGAACTTCCAATCTTCTGACTCAGACATAAGTGCTTCCACAGAAGAGGAAGAAGTTACATAGCCATGGAGACAGCTCTGCTGCCTAATAATACCATGGCTATTCTGATCTTGGCCTCGGCTCAGATTTTCTGCCTGTCATTTATAACCCTTGATTCACCCAATGGACAAAAAAACAATCCCAATTTTGAATACATTTATTGATTCAGCCACACAGCTCTCTGAGGCAGGGAACTGCAAAATTTCACAATATTTTCTGAAAAATTCCATTTCTTCTCTGTCTTAAATGGGATTCCTTTACTCTGAAACTTTGCCACATAGATTAGTATTCTTTCAAGAAGCCCTCTCAGAATTCTGTTTCAAGAAAATTATGGATAATATCTATTACTTGTATTGTAAGAATTACTAGAAATTATCCCCCTTTACAGTAATTCCATTGGCAAACCTCTGACCTTTAAATACTCATTATAATGGCAGAGCCGAGTCTGGAATCTATACATCCAGATCAGTGATGTACATCAGCAGCCTCCAGTATACTATCTCAAATTTGCATTAATTACTTTGTTGTCAAGTGAAGGATGTCTTGTGAATTTTGATATTTTTGTACCCAGCTTTAGCCAAGATCTGATGTACCTAATTTTCTCAATTAGGCCTGGTGTACTAGTTAGATACGTGAGTGGGGTGATTCACAGATGAGTAGATGAGAAAGGCAAGAGATGAAAAGGTGACAGAGTGTCAGGTAAATAAAGAAGAAGAGGAGTGAACGGTAAAGCTGGAGGGAGAGATATGGGTGGAAGGCGAAAGGGGCATGGGCGGGGGAGTAAAAGGAAAATGCGGTCTCAGGGACAGGAAGTGAGAATGATTGTTTAATTTAGTTCAGAGATAGATTAGAGATATACAGCGTGTAAACAGGCCTATCTGTCCACCGAGTCTGCGCAAACCAACAATTCCCACAAACTAACACTATCCTACACATACTAGGGACAATTTGCAATTTTACCAAAGCCAATTAACCTACAAAGCTGTATGCCTTTGGAAGGTGGGAGGAAACCGGAGCACCTGGAGAAACCCATGCAGGCCATGGAGAGAACATACAAAAGCACCCGTGGTCAGGATTGAACCCTGGTCTCTGGCGCTGTAAGGCAGCAACTCTACCGCTGCACCACCATTTTGATTATTTAGTCATAGAGTGAGCTGCTTTGTCCTGAATGGTATCAGGCTTCTAGCATGCTTTTAACACTTATCCAGTATTCCATCATCCTCCTGACATGCCTTTGGGTGGTGAAAAGGATTTTGGGATATCAGGGTCACTCAGAACAGAGGAGGTTATAAAACAATCTGATAAAGGTATTTATAATTATGAAGAGTAGTTGTAGTACAGAGTAGGTATAGAGAATCTGCTCCCATTAGTGAAAGAGCTGGAGTCATAAAAAGATAATTGGCAAAGAAACTGTTAGTTATACAGGAATAGTTTTTTAGACAATGAATATCTAGAATCTCAAATGCAGTCAGAAATTCTAGTGGAGGCAGATTCCACTTTAGCATTTAGATGGGAGTTGAATAAATATTTGAAATAAATCAGTTTGCAGGGAGAAACTAGGGATTGGACTATTAATTGCACTTGCATGAAGTCATGATGGATTCAGGTCAACATCGTCAATGCTGTGAATCTGCAATATCTAAAAGTTCAAAATTGTATGCATCAGGTATAGTACCATTTTGAAATACAGTACAACAGTTATACATTGAAGCATGGACTGTCTGCCAAAAGCATGGAAATGTTATAATCCTTCCCAGCTGATCCCAAGAAATGCACAGATAATGAGTGCCTCCACAATTTGTCAGGCATGCCTGAGGTAGCAGTGCCATCGGTCTTAATAGATCAAAAATAAAGTAAACATTTATTGAGAATGTGCGAATTTGTTGAGAATACATCCTGTCTGACCTGCTAAATTTCTAACATTCTCTGTTTTTATTTTGGGTCATACGGTGAATGTTAAAAGTAGATATAATTATAATGTGATGTTATATCTATACACCTTTTTGAGAAAGCAATATCTAAAAGGAAAGAATTAACTGTCCCAGATTTTAACCTACTATTCATCTGAGCAGACCTATTTTGCAAACTCATGCTGTCCATATGACACAAGCTATGATGCCATCATTCAGCACTCCTGAAAACCCTCAGCATGGCCGACGGTCACTGCGGTCACTTTCTTCAAGTTACTGCCATGGACAGGTAGCACTTGGTCACCCCTCTCATCAGTTGCCGCTTCTTCCAATAAGCTCTCACCTTTGTCCACTCTGCCTCTCCTCACCTTCACCGCCGCCTCCTCTTCATTCACCTCTGGGTCGCTGACAAACTCCACCTTGGAGGATGTTGGCGACTGCGGAGAAGGAGGAGGTGGCGGTGGAGGAGGGAGCGGCAGAGTGGACAAAGTGACGGGAGAAGGAGGTGGAGACAACGGTGGGGCAGGAAGTGGACAAAGAAATGGCTAACAGGAGCAAGCAGCAGCTGGTGTGAGGGAAGGGAGCCCCATTGTGACTGAGCATGTCTAGTCGGTGGTGGCAGCCTAAAGAAAGTGCTGGCAGCCATCGGCTACAACGTGAGCCGCAACAACTGCTGCACCAACTGGACAATGTGGCAACTGGGGAAGAGGGGGTCGCTGGTACAGATCATCGTCATTGGCACCTAGTTATGCGGTGAAATGACACAAAGTGCTAGAGTAACTCAGCAGACTGGCCCAATCCTTGGCTCAAAATATTATCTATCCATTTTTTCCAGAGATGCTGCGTTACCTGCTGAGTTACTCCAGCAGTTTGTGTCCTGGAGTATTAACCAGCATCTGCAGTTCTTTGTTTCTACAACTTAAACAAGAGGGCATGACATGAGAATTAAGGGACAGAAGTTTCGGGGTAACGTGAGGGGGAACTTCTTTACTCAGTGGTTGTGTGGAATGAGCTTCCAGCAGAAGTGGTGGAGGCAGGATTGATTTTAACATTTAAGACTAAAGTGGATAGGTATATGGACGTGAAGGGAATGGAGGGGTATGGTCTGAGTGCAGGTAGATCGGACTAGGGGAAAACAAATGGTCGGCACGGACTGGAAGGGCCGAGAGGGCCTGTTTCCTTGCTGTAATTGTTATATGGTTATATGGTTAAATGATAATCCCTTACTCGGTTATAGCGGACACCACACTCTCCCTCCCTCTCCCCTTATGGATGTGCATAACAAGGATTTATTGTATTTGGGAATCATGGGTTATGAGCACATAGATAGCGATGGTTACTGAAACAGGAATGATCATTCTAATCAGAACTGGTTTGATTACTTTCGTGTTAATTTGAGAGCAAAGGTTTGAGTTGATTTGTCTGCCTGCTATTGGAGGCAAGAAGCCCTGTTTAAAATGTATATGAATGGTATATTTTGTGTTTTTATCAAGCCGGATGCGATTACGTAATCCAATTGCCAACTGGTTAGATTTTTCTTTTTTTCTGTGGTTTAATGACTACAAGTTAAAACTGGTATTTAGCTCAGGTAAATGTGTTTTGATAGTAGGAACTATCGTGAAGATTAAATGTATTCTAGTTTTGAATGTGAAAGGTTTGCTTGGCTAGCTATGCATAAAATGTACTGTAACATTGCTGGAGATAATCAGGTTAACCATGTAGGGCTTTTAAAGTAATTAACTATACAATTCTGGGATTGTGACAAGCATTCAGTTGTAATCTTTGCATTGAGCTTGATTATGCATAATTATGAAGTTATTTACAGTAATAGAAATGTAAAAATAAACTGCAGCTGGTGGAAATCTGAAATTAAAGCATAAAATATTGGGGGAAAAAGCGAGTCGGGCAGCATCTGTTAAAAAATAATAAGATTTAATATTTCAGATGCAGACCCTTTGAGTATTTCCAGCATTAAAAATTTGTATTACAGTTATTTACAATGTGTAGCAACTCGTCGTGTTTCAGAAATCCAGTGCAGATGTGATGTTTTTAGTGGTATTAGTTAATGGACTAGTAATCTAAGTGCAATCAGTGAGATTGTAGTTAAAATCCAGTTGAAATCGCACTTGTCCCCCCCACCACATGCTTTCACAGACTGGGTTATACATTAAAATGTTATAGCTTAGTATGAGAGCATTTAACACTTGCACATGGACTGCCCCTGACCCATGTGACTCCCATCATGTTTGTCAATTATTGCTCTGCAATAGAATTGTCTCAGTGCAGAAGGAGGCTCTTCAACCCTTTGGGTCCATGTCTGTCTTTATTATTGCACAATCCAGTTATTCCAGACACCTGCTGTTTCACTGAACCACAATATGTAATGGACATGAGAAGGCTGACCACTATCTTAAGGGAGCTAGGGATGGGCATTGACTGTGCCCACTTTAGCAAGGACCATGGACTTGTCGGAATCATTTGGACTCACTTAACAATCCTTACTACATTCAGTTAGCTGCAGTAAAAGTATTGGAAGGAGCAACTGCAGCTGCTGGTTTAAAACAGATAAACACATAAAGCTGGAGTAACTCGTGTTAAAGAAGGAACTGCAGATGCTGGAGAATGTAGGGTACACAAAAAGCTGGAGAAACTCAGCGGGTGCAGCAGCATCTAAGGAGCGAAGGAGATAGGCGACGTTTCGGGTCGAGACCCTTCTTCAGACTAGTCAGGGATCAGGGAAACGAGAGATATAGACGGTGATGTGGAGAGATAAAGAACAATGAATGAAAGATATGCAAAAAAGTATCGATGATAAAGGGAACAAGCCATTGTAAGCTGTTTGGGGTGTGAAAATGAGAAGCTAGTGCAACTAGGGTAGGGGAGGGAGATAGAGAGAGAGGGAATGCCAGGGCCCGAGGGCTGAGGGAGAGGTGGGAAGGGGAGGAGACAGCCAGGGTTAACAGAATTGAGAAAATTCAATGTTCAAGCCCAAAGGATGCAGACTCCCCAAGCAGAATATGAGGTGTTGTTCCTCCAACTTGCGGTGTTGCTCACTCTGGCCGTGGAGGAGGCCCAGGACCGAGAGGTCGGATACGGAATGGGAGGGGGAGTTGAAGTGCTGAGCCACCGGGAGGTCGGCTTGGTTATTGCGGACCGAGCGGAGGTGTTCGGCGAAACGATCGTCAAGCCTCCGCTTGGTCTCACCGATATAGATCATCTGGCATCTGGAGCAGCGGATGCAGTACATGAGGTTGAAGGAGGTGCAGTTGAACCTCTGTCGGACCTG
The DNA here is from genome assembly GCA_035221665.1 of Okamejei kenojei. NCBI lineage: Eukaryota > Metazoa > Chordata > Chondrichthyes > Rajiformes > Rajidae > Okamejei > Okamejei kenojei. The sequence continues at coordinate 42,757,540 of CM069142.1, forward strand.
GAAGGACTGCTTGGGTCCCTGAAAGGAGTGGAGGGGGGAGGTGAAGGGACAAGTGTAGCATTTTTTGCGGTTGCAAGGGAAAGTGCCCGGGGAAGGGTAGAGCGGAAGGGAAGAATTGACAAGGGAGTTGCGGAGGGAGCGGTCTTTGTGGAAGGCAGACGGGGGGGAGATGGGAAGATGTGGCGAGTGGATGGGTCACGTTGGAGGTGGCGAAACTGGCGGAGGACTATGTGTTGTATTTGCCGGCTGGTGGGGTGAAAGGTGAGGACCAGGGGGACTCTGCCCTGTTTGCGAGTGGGGGAATGGGGAGAGAGAGCAGTGTTCCGGGGTATGGAGGAGACCCTGGTGCGAGCCTCATCGATAGTGGGGGAGGGGAATCCCCGTTCTCTGAAGAATGAGGCCATTTGTGATGACCTGGTGTGGAACACCTCATCCTGGGAGCAGATGCGGCGTAGACGGAGGAATTGGGAATAGGGGATGGAGTCCTTACAGGAAGCAGGGTGGGAGGAAGAGTAGTCCAGGTAGCTGTGGGAGTCAGTTGGTTTGTAGTGGATGTCGGTCAGGAGTGTATCACCTGCAATAGAGATGGTGAGGTCAAGGAATGGTAGGGAAATGTCGGAAATGCTGAAGTAACTCAGTGGGTCAGACAACATCTCTGGAGAAAAGGAATAGGTAAACAAGGTTATGGTGAGGATGTTATCTGAGCTTGGATCTTTCAGCTTCCTCGACCTTACTGTCATGTTTTACTTTGTGCTGTTTGGGAGATATCAATCGCCCATGTCCCAAGGAACTGCAGACGCTGGTTTAAACCAAAGATAGACACAAAAAGCTGGAGTAACTCAGCGGGACAGGCAGCATCTCTGGAGAGAAGGAATGGGCTGACCTGTACTCCAGCTCCCACAGGCCTCCACCAGCAACTCCGCCGACCCTCACCTCCCACCAGCGGGCCGGAGCCATCACCTCGCCTGTGTTCCAGACTCAGCACCAGACCCACAACCTTCACGATGCAGACTCTGACAACACCTGGTCTTACTGCTCGCCCATCCTACAGGGAACCTCCGTAGTGATTGATCTTCCCCTTCCCCTACTTTTAACCAGGTTACCTCGACCACAACCCTACCCATACAATAGTCCTCACAGCCCCCTCCTACTGAACACCTACCGTTCGCCCACCAGATCAAGCCTCGGCTTTTGTCCACTCCACGGCCCTCCTCTGACCCCAACCCCCACTCTTGTCGTATCTTCACCATTTCCCCTGACCTCCCCCTTTCTGATATGGAACGGTCTGTCCTCAACAGAGGCCTCACCTTCCTTCCCCTCCGTCCCCACCTCAACGAGTTCTGGGCCTGCCACAACGTAGAGCTTTTCTGTCGTCTCTGCCTCCGTGCCTTTTTCTATGGGGAGGAGTCCTCATGTGATGACCCCCATCACCCGTCTCCACCGGTCCTCCTCTTCTTGAACTCCCCAGAACGGCGTTCTACTCTCTTTAGACCTCTTTATTTCTAACTGCTGGCGTGACATCAACCGTCTCAACTTTTCCACTCCCCTTACCTGGTCCAAGCTCACCCACTCTGAACATACAGCCCTCCGCTCAATTACTATGGATATCATGTCATTCTACACCACCATCCCCCACCAAGAAGGCCTTAAAACCCTCTGTTTCTTCCTTGACCGCAGAACCATCCAATTTCCCTCTACTAACACTTTACTCTGCCTAGCGGAGCTGGTCCTCCCCCTCAACAACTTCTCCTTTGACTCCTTGCACTTCCTCTATCCAAGCTGTAACTATGGGCACCCACATTGGCCCCAGCTATGCCTGCCTCTTTGTAGGGTACGTTGAATTCCAGGCGTACACTGGCCCAATCCCCGAACTCTATCTCTGTTACGTTACTGCATCAATGCTACCTCCTGCACCCGTTCAGAACTCATGGACTTCACCGCCAATTTTCATCCTGCACTCAAATTTACTTGGACCATCTTTGACAACTCCCTCCTGTTTCTTGATCTGGCAGTCTCCATCACAAGACAATAGACTATTGACTGACGTCTATTACAAACCCACTGACTACACTTTTTCACACCCTGCTTCCTGCAAAGACTCTACCCCCTCTTCCCAATTACTCCGTCTGCGCTGCATTGGTGCCCAAGATGAGGTAGGTGTTCCATACTAGAACATAGATGTCCTCATTCTTTAGGGAAGAGGGGTTCCCCTCTCCTATCATAGATGATGCCCTCGGTACCCCACAGCTCCGCCCTTGCTCCCCATCGCCCTAGTTGCAACAGAGACATTCTCTTTAGTCCTTACCTTCCACCCCATCAGCCGTCGAATACAACACATAATCCAAAATTTCCGCCACCTCCAACGGGATCCCACCAGCGGCCACATTTTCCCATCTCCACATCTTTCCGCCTTCTGCAGAGACCGTTACCTCCGCAACGCCCTGGTTAACTCATCCCTTCCCACCCAAACGACCCCCTCCCCAGGTACCTTCCCCCTGCAACAGCAGAAGATGCAACAGCTGTCACTATACCTCATCGCTTGACTCTGTCCAGGGACCCCGACAGTCCTTTCAGGTTAGGCACATGTTCACTTGCACCACCTCATCTACTGTATCCGTTGTCCAAGATGTGGACTCTTATACATCGGTGAGACCAGATGCAGACTTTCGCGGAACACCTTCGCTCAGCCCGCGTGATCCAACCTGGACACTTAAATTCTCCTTCCCATTCTTACACAGACCTTGCCGTCCTCGGTCTCCTCCATTGTCACAAAGAGGCTGAACGCAAATTGGAGGAACAGCATCTCATATGTCACTTGGGCAGCTTAAAGCCCAGTGGTATGAATAGACCCGGCATATATATATTCTCCCTCCCCCTCCCCCTCCCCCTCTCCTCCCCTCCCCCTCCCCCTCCCCCTCCCCCTCCCCCTCCCCCTCCCCCCCTCCCCCTCCCCCCTCCCTCTCTCTCTCTCTCTCCCCCTCTCTCTCTCCCCCTCTCTCTCTCTCTCTCCCCCTCTCTCTCTCCCCCTCTCTCTCTCTCTCCCCTTCCCCCCTCTCTCTCTCTCCCCTTCCCCCCCCTCTCTCTCTCTCTCCCCTTCCCCTCGCTCTCTTTCCTCCCCCCTCTCTCCCTCTCTCTCCCTCTCTCCCCCCCCTCCTCTCCTCAAAACATAACTTAAATACTGCACTCTTTTCTGCTGCTGGCAAATACTCCTCTGTGATCCTACTATCTTTGCTTTCTCATGATGTGCTTATAGTTTTTTTTCATGCCTTCTATTTTGTTACATCATTCAGGCCAGAGTTTGTGAATGATTTGTCAGTTTGGATTATGTATTGAAGTCCCAATGTGGAGTTTGAATCCATGCTATTTTGAGCTGAATAGGTTATCATTAAGCCAATATATTGGAACGTTTGATTAAACTTCCTATAAACTGCAGATTTGTATCCCTGAATATTTTGGTATGTGGGTTTGAAGATATGGCTTGTTAAATTTGAGAATGCCCTTTAATGAACAGCTTGGATCAAAGTTGTGTTCAACAAAAGTATATCAACCATTGAATTCAACTTAATTCTTCTTATTTTCTCTTGCCCTGGAGAAAATTGATAAAATTTAAACATATTTAATTTAATTCTAATTTCATCTTTTTCAAATTATGTGAATCTATTTCACCATTTGCTTTATGTGAAACTGAGCAGTGAGCACAAAATAAATAAAAGTGATGCACGTCCTCTCAATGACTTTTCTGTTATTTACAGAACAAAAGAGATGAACATCTACTCAAGAAAAGAAATGTGCCACAAGAGGAAAGTTTAGAAGACTCTGATTTGGATGGAGATTTCAAAGCTGTAAGTGGTAATATTTACTTTAAGTTACAATCTCACCTCAGTACCTTTCTAAACATTTTATTAATAATTGTTCTAATCCAATTACCTAACAAAATAAGGCAAGTTTATGGCTGGAATTGCCTTCCAGTTAACAATTTGACTGTAAACTTTTTATAAATTCTTGGAAACTAACATAGTAATCTATTTGTTCGCAAGATCCTGGTTGGTTAAATCATCTGCACTTGATCAGAGTGATACACAGTTCAGATTGCTCTTAATATTATTCAAGATAAATTTCAAGATGATATGGTACAACAATGTATTATTTTTATGTGTTAGCGATGAGAGGTTAACACTACATTTTATATGTGAAACTTGTACAGGTAACTGTTTTTTATGTGAAACAATCTCAATAAAAATTCTAAGTTTAAGAACTGAATATTCCAGTATTTTGCAAATAATTGCTATTGTGACTTGTCTACATAATCATTGGATTTTCTCTAATGCTATCCTCATAAACAGCCATATGAACATTATTTTATAATTTAGCAAATCACCATGTAATTGTAACCTTTATTATACCCAGAGATCTGAATCTGTGCACCACTATTAATCACGTAAACTGTGTTGTTCGGATTTGATTTTGCAAAATCTTCTAGTCAACCTTTTGCTGCAAAAGTCTAATTGTTAATGCTACCCAGATGTTAATTTAACACAAAGGAATTTATTTTTAACTTTACACGCGACTGAGCGAATAAGTGATGTGCTGGGCGTAAACTTAAAACATTACTCCTTAAAAAATCTTCAAACTTTTTAATTCACTCGATTTGAGGTGGATGTGCATTCAAATTCTTTTTTTTAACTATTTAATAAATCAGCATAATATTGGCTCTTTTTATTTTTAAAACTGCCTGATAAATTGGGGTAGATTAATTCAGTTGCAGATGAATACATATTTTGCATGGAGAGGAAATTAAGATGAAATGGCAGATTTTTTACAATGCACAGAAAACTACTTTGTCTGACTCTGCCACATAACATGGCTTTTTATTCAATTTCTCTATCATTCTGTATTAACAGTTTCAGGAAACATTTATTTGGACCAATACATTTTATCTTGCCCCCTTTAAAAGCATTGAATGAGAAAAATATACTGTATTGAAGTATTTTGAGAATGGAAGCAAGTAGGTAGATGAGCTCCATAAACTGATCAGAGTTGTTACCTTTAGACCATTAACACACATCACACAGGTTACCAAACTGCAGCACATAGCTCTGCAATATAGCCTGATATTTCAGAATTGCTCAGAAAAAATCATAAAATTACAAGTTTAATTTTCATTTCAATGGATTTAATTATTCTGGGCGAATGGCAATGACTTTATTTCAAAAACAAAAATTGAATTTCTCTCACTTGGGTTGCCATTCTACCTCTCAATGTTGCAGGGTTGGTGTTTATGTTGTCTCCTAGGTATTGCTACTTGCAGTGTGATTTCCCCTGTCTAGTTAACTACTCTAATGTTGGAGTTTACCAAGGACCAGGCTGATGGAATTACTTCCCATCACTATACTGTAAACCAGGGGTCTCCAAACTATGGCCTGTGGGCCACATCCGACCCGCCACGAGATTTTATGTGGCCCACAGCAAGCTCTTAACATGTTCCGTGCGGCGGGCTATTTAGCGAGTTCTATGGTAGCGTGGGAACTTACACGTCAGTTTGATCTAAACTTTAGAGATACAGTGCGGAAATAGGCCCTTCGCTCACCCCCACCACTAACACTATCCTACACACGCACACACACTAGGGACAATTATACCAACCCAATTAGCCTACAAATCTTTAGTGTATAACCAGCATATGTAGTTCCTTCCTATACAAACCTGGAAGTATTTGTAGTGTGGGCGGAAACCGGAGCTCATAGAGAAAATCCACGCAGGTCACTGGAAGAACGTACAAACTCCGTACAGACAGCACCCGTATTCAGGAACGAACCCGGAACTCGGAGCAACTCATGACTGCGCCACTGTGCCGCCCAATTATCTTGTACAAACTGTAACATAACAAATGATTGCAGCTGTTTTTAAAATCCCTCAGATATTTTTTTACAAAAGGCAGATTCTCCCCCTACATTTTGACTGTAGGGAAAAAGAGGGAAAAGATCAATTATTCGTGGACCAATGACCTTGTTTAATTTTTTGGGCCAAAGAGTAAATTGTCGGAGCAACCTGTTCAAAGCTATCATATGGCCATGCATTTATTGTAGGTTGGTGTATAAGTGGCGATGTTGCTGCAGATGAATATGTCAAGGCAGTGTTTGTCGAAGGTGTTTGTCAGGAGTTTACCCGAAATATTAACATGGGAATTTGGGTGCAGAGAAACTAAAATCAAAAGTTTATTGAAAATAACACGCATGGGAATCGTATCCCAGTGGAATATACCACATGCTGAGCAATTTTGAATCAACTCATACAATGCTGTACCTATACATTGAATTGATCGCACAGCCATTCGGTGTAATAGTCCGGAGAGATGTGTTAATTGCTGATGCACATTCACTCTCACTTTCTTCTTCCACTTGATGGTCACCTAACTACAGAATGGCCTTTGCGCTCCATTAATAGGAAATCTCTAGTTTGGATGTAGTCTTCAGAGCTTTCTAAACATATATAATTAGAGTAACTCGGGTAAGGTTGCTTCTCCCACTTCCATTGGTCGCGGTCTGTTAGGGCGCGTCACTGCTTCCTCCATCGGGTTTAGTTGGGGTTGCTGTGGGTGGGGGGAGAGAGAGAGGGGGGGGGGGCGGGTGTAGCGGCAGATTTTTATATCGTTCAAGAGATTACTCCCTCTAGCCACTAAGGAAATTACATGGTTAAAGGAGAATGTTGTAATACGCATATGAGCTCTCCGTGAGACCTTTACATATAAATCTTCATAACAGTCTTTTGATTAATAGTTTCTTTATTGTTGAAGAAAAACAATAAGGTGCATCCGACCTTCTTCTCCAGCTCTTCCACTTTAATCTTCGTCAAACTCCAGCATATTGCTTAAACGCTAGAAAACTCCTCGTGTCTCGAAGAGTAAACCTTCCCCATGTAAGTTCAAAACTAAACTAAAAACTAAGCTTCTGCAGAAGAAACCTAGCTCCAAACACACCCTAGAATACGTCATAAATCCCACCCACATAATAACGGGCAGTCTAAAATTTAAAGGCACATGCCTTAATTAATGACACTCAAAACAAGCCAAATGGCCACTCCATACCGGCCCCTAATTGTTCTGAGTATATAACGAGGCAATTATTTATAAACATTAAAAAAGTAGCCATGAAGGCTTGACATATATCAAAATCAAAAAGTCGGGGAATTGAACCTCGGTCTCCCACATGACAGGCGGGGATACTAACCACTATACTAACGAGAAAAATAGCATGCACTTTATATCCGCAATCACAATTCTTCATCGACTCTTCCATCTTCACTTTCGCCATCTTGAAGCAAGCATAACTTGGTTATTGATCTTATTAAAACACTTTTTTAGCTTAAAGTCGTACTGTGTGCACCAAACCCTTAAAATCAGGCTTGATGCCCAGTATATAGTCCAAAATATAACAGTCCAAAGCTTTGATAGCATGAAACCTCTTCCTCCATGTCCATCAACTCATGGATGTGTTGTAACAACAATGTTGAAGTGTGAAATCCTTCAAGAGAATAACAGGATTTTTAGTAATAAAGTTCACCGTTAGATTTGATTTAATTTCTGGATCATTAGCAGAGATTTCAAATCCCAGCTCTAGCTTTGGCCATTCTCTGTCTGGTTTACAGAGAGACTTTAGTTCATTGATCCAACTCTTATCGCTTATGAAGAGGTTCGCTGTCAGTTCTCTTGAAACTTAATCCGCATGATTTTCTTTTGTGTTAACATATTTCAATTGTGCAACATTCGTAACTTCCAACGCTCTTTCTATTGGCAGATTGTCTCTGTCCAAATCCAACTCTCTGGTTTCTTTGGCTCTATCATCTGGTGGAATGCTGTCACAATTGTCGCTACTCCACTTAGAAAGTGTGAATCCTCCCTTATCGCAGAGGAAAGTCAGATGTTTTACTGGTTGAATTGCTTCCTGCTCAGTAGACATGGATTTTAAGCAATCATCCACATAGTTATTATTCTTCAAAGAGATTATCACTTCATGAAATTTAGTATTCTCGCCAAACATGAGTTTCAAAGTCTGGGTACGTCGCTCTGCCATATGACGATTATTCGGCAGATTAACACCTACTTGTTTGAAAGGTAAGTCCAGACAATAATGTCTGTCAATCTTTACTGAGTAGTTCATAATATCCACGAACTTCAACTCTTCACTAGACATTTCTTCAGATTTCTTGTTGGTACTTTCATTGAAGTCATGATTATATTGCTTCATCACCAGCTTTTCTAATTTCTCAGTAGATATTTGATTCACCGCAATGGTAGGATAGTTCTTCTGATTCCTGTTTTCGTTGTTCCTCCTGAAGGATCTATAGATAACCCATCTAAGTTGGGTTTTTATAGCATACGGTCCATCACCTTGACTCCTCACAATCTGTATAGGTTCCAATGCCTTCAAAACATTTGTTCCGATAAGTAGGCCAACACTAGAATGTATTTCAGATATTTTCACATCCTTCAGATAAGGCCATTGTTTCAAGTCTTCATGTCTGGGTTTATTTTGATGACCAACAGGCATCGTTCCATGTGTAAACACTTCAGATATTGGCATAAAATAATCTTTATCCAAACTGGATATATCCATACTTGTAATGTAATGACTCTCTTTATCTTTATTCATGGTACGCAGTCGAATCTTAGTTTCTTCCGTGATGTTCAGCCTTCCCGTCAGGTTTTCTGTGCAAACGGTAGTCAAACTTCCGTGATCCAAAAAAGCATATGTTTGCAACACTGTATTCGTCTTGCCATTCCTTACCTGTACTGGTAAGATGGAGAAGATACAAGCTTTAACCCCAGTCCCAATATGAGCAGTTATTTGAGGAGAGGTGATAGCATCACTTGTAGTTGGCTTCTCCTTCTGTTCCATTTGCTCCGGTTCATCCTCTTCCATTTGCTCTGATAACTCTTCTTCTATTTGTTCCGGTTCTTCCTCTTCCCAATGCTCTGGTGAATTCTTTACAGTGTGAAGTGCTTACGATGATTTTGCCTGCACTTATAACAAATTATAGGACTCACCATGTGTCCTTTTTTCAAACATCCAAAAAGATTTGCTTCTCTTTCAAGAAATCCATCTTTTCTTCATATTCTTTCATCTTGAATCTTCGACACGATCTTATGGTGTGACCAACTTCCTCACATAACAAACAAAATCCAATTTGCTTGCTAGTAGATATATTTCCTTTCATTCCATCTCGTTTCCACAGGTATTATAGTGGTAGCAAAACTGCTTCTCTTAGGTTCTGATCTTTCTTCAGTTTTGGTAAAGGTAGAACCTTTGTTAGTTGCAATTGGTTTATGATCTTCAATAGTCCCGTGGTGTGGCTCTAACATGTACCATACCTCCTTGTCCAAGAATTTCACCAGGTCTGGTAGCCTGGCTACTTGCTTCCTCGCATCCAATATTCCGTCTGCTTCATATCTCCGCCTTTCTCTCAGTCTTCTGGGCAACTTGCTAATGATGACTCTAGTATTACTTTCAAGATTCATTTTTTGAGGGCTACTCTACCCTTTTTTCCGTTACCACATCAAACCGAAATCTTGGAAAAAATTGTACATTTCAACCCTTATCAGAAGGGCTTAATAACGACTATTTATGAGTTGATTTTGAAATTAAAAAAAGATACATTTGATAAAATTAAGAATGACTGGGAAAGAGAATTTCAATTTTCTCTATCTATAGAGAAATGGGAGAGGATTCTTCAAATTAGATAATACTTCTTCAATGTGTGCAAGGCACGCTTTGTTACAATTCAAGATGGTTCACAGAGCTCATATGTCAAAAGATAAGTTAGCTCATTTTTATGGTCATATATATCCTACCTGTGACAGATGTAATTCTGAAGTGGCCTCATTGACTCATATGTTTTGGTCCTGCCCACTTTTGGAAAAATATTGGAAATAAATTTTTGATACTATTTCTGTAGTTTTAGGTATTGATTTACAACCTCATCCTATTACTGCAATGTTTGGGCTACCAATGTTAGATTCTATTCATCTGTCCCGTTCCGCCCATCGGCTGATTGCTTTTACCACATTAATTGCCCCATTTAAATGGAAAGACTCTAATCCTCCGACCACACTCCATTGGTACTCTGAAACGATATCATGTTTAAATTTAGAAAACGTTAGGAGTGACATTGTTGAACCCTTGGTTAGATTTGATAGGACTTGGGGAAGATTTATTCAACATTTTCATAGGACATAAATTGTCCCCCCTCCAACTGTTATAATAATTATTTTACCTTTATACGGTGGAACGGACTTGACGACAAGCAGGGACTTAAATTGTTGAAATTTTTTGCAGCCGAGATTCTGATTTTTTTTTTTAGTTTAAGGGTTTTTTTTTCTTTTTTTCCTCTTTTTTTTCTTTTTGTTTTTATACATATGTTCTCTTTTAAACATTTAACTATATTTACATAGAGACCGGGTGGTCTATGTTCAATGTGTATTTTGACACTGGACTCATATTTAGGTTATACCTGTTATTAATGTAACGCTGATCCCTATGTATCAATATCATTGTTATGTTTATCATTTTTTTTTGTTGTCGTTTTTGCTTTTGAAAAAAACTAATAAAAGATTTTAAAATAAAGAAAACAATTTGTTTCTTCCAAGTGGCTGAGATTTTTAATCGAGCTGCAACAACAGCTAAGAAATATTGCATAATTACTCAGTGCCTCCCTCTCTTCTGGCTTGATATCTTTCCAAGCATGGGCCTTCTCCATGTATGTGTTAGCATAACGTTCATTACCATAATGTTCTTTAAGTAACCTTCTCGGCTCTTTATAGCCTTGGCTCATGTTGACAACTTTCTACAAGTACCTCAACACTTCCACTTGTGTACTTCACCAGAAATCGGAAGCGCTCTTTCTCATCCGTAATTTTCATTTCTAATACTTCTTCTAATGCCCTTACGAAAGCTTCATACCGCAAAAGATCTCCATCATATGTACGAATTTCTGCTGGTGGTAGAATGAGAGAGGTATTTTGTCGAGTTATGAATTCAGCTTGACTATTCACCAAACCCAATAGTCAATAGACAATAGGTGCAGGAGTAGGCCATTTGGCCCTTCGAGCCAATAATGGTAAAAATAATGATAAACATAACAATGTAATCATGGCTGATCATCCCCAATCAGTACCCCGTTCCTGCCTTCTCCCCATATCCCCTGACTCCGCTATTTTTAAGAGCCCTATCTAACTCTCTCTTGAAAGCATCCAGAGAACCTACCTCCACCGCCTTCTGAGGCAGAGAATTCCACAGACTCACCACTCTCCATGAGAAAAAGTGTTTCCTCGTCTCCGTTCTAAATGGCTTACTCCTTATTCTTAAACTGTGGCCCCTGGTTCTGGACTCCCCCAACATCGGGAACATGTTTCCTGCCTCTAGTTTATCCAAGTCCTTACCACTCTTTTATGTTTCAATGGAATTCCCTCTCATCCTTCTGAACTCCAGAGTGTACAAGCCCAGCTGCTCCATTCTCTCAGCATATGACAGTCCCGCCATCCCTGGAATTAACCTTGTAAACCTACGCTGCATTCCCTCAATAGCAAGAATGTCCTTCCTCAAATTAGGGGACCAAAACTGCACACAATACTCCAGTTGTGGTCTCACTAGGGCTCTGTAGAACTGCAGAAGGACCTCTTTGCTCCTATATTCGATTCTTCTTGTTATAAAGGCCAACATGCCATTCGCTTTCTTCACTGCCTGCTGTACCTGCATGCTTACTTTCATAGACTGATGTACAAGGACCCCCAGATCCCGTTGTACTTCCCCTTTTCTCAACTTGACACCATTTAGATACTAATCTGCCTTCCTGTTTTTGCTACCAAAGGGGATAACCTCACATTTATCCGCATTAAACGTCATCTGCCTTGCATCTACCCACTCCCCTAACCTGTCCAAGTCACTCCCCATTCTCATAGCATCCTCCTCACTGTTCACACTGCCACCCAGCTTTGTGTCATCTACAAATTTGCTAATGTTACTTTGAATCCCTTCATCCAAATCATTGATGTATATTGTAAATAGCTGCGGTCCCAGCACCGAGCATTGCGTTACCCCACTAGTCACTGCCTGCCATTCTGAAAGGGACCCGTTAATCCCTACTCTTTGTTTCATGTCTGCCAACCACTTCTCTATCCATGTCAGCACTCCACCCCCAATACCATGTGCCCTAATTTTGCCCACTAATCTCCTATGTGGGACAAATTTTGCCCACTAATCTCCTATGTTATCAAATGCTTTCTGAAAGTCCAGGTACACTACATCTACTGGCTCTCCCTTGTCCATTTTCCTAGTTACATCTTCAAAAAATTCCAGAAGATTAGTCAAGCATGATTTCCCCTTCGTAAATCCATGCTGACTCGCACCAATCCTGTTACTGCTGGTCCATCCTGAAAACCTTGGCCTGGCTCCTGGCTAGCTCAAGCCTGTACACTAGACCTCGAAAAAGCGTGATCATCTATTGGTTTGTCCCGAGCATCTCCAGTGGTTCCATATGTAGTTTGTTTCGATGTAGCACTCAATAGCCGAGATGAAGTTTTACCCTTCTTACTCTGTTCCAATGGGATTTCAAAGCCGTGAAATCCGGTGGACCTTGATTGTGGGATTGATCCAACTGCTGACTCACTTGGAGCAGTTTTCCCTCTTGGCCCAGCATTCATCGTCTTCGATGCTCCAGAGCTGCATCTTGAACCCTCACTTTCCAATATCTCTTTCTTTGATTTGAGCATCGCCATCTTTGTGTCTAATTCCAGCTGTTCTTTTCGTCGCCTCATCTGCTCCTTTTGTCACTTCATCACTTCTTTCTGTCGCATCATCGCTTCCTTTTGTCGCGTCATCTCTTCTTTCATCTGTTCTTCTCGTCGCCTCATCTCTTCTTCTTGCTCAATCTCATGTTTCTTCTTCAAGGCATCCGGTTCTATTGAGAGAGCGGCTAGATCATCTTCAACTCCCAATTGAGCAGAAACCCTTGATACCGAACTGGCTATAGAACCAGATTTATGTCCTGATCTTCATGTAGATACATTTGAGATACTATCCCCGGGTGTAATTTCATCTTCCATTCCGGCACCTCGTTGCATCGCACTTCCAGCTGTTAAGCGCGTAAGTTATGGTATCATTTCAGATAACCACTCCTCCGCTTCATCCATGTTATCATTGAATATCTCCACCCTGTTTTCCCACCACTGGGTGTGTCTTTCACATTCTTCCAAAGATGGCTCTGAGTCTATCAGTGCATTATGTTTATCTGGAACCTCCTGGAAAAGGTTAAGTAGTCGGCTCATATTGGATTCCACTTTGATTGCATTCTTGTCCGATTCCATTAGTTTCTTCTGCTTCTCAATTAATTTGGTAAACTGTTTCCATAATTTGTTTCGCACCTTCTCGGCCTTTCTCAGTGAATTTAACTTGTCTCCTTGGTCTTTCATCGCCACCTCGTGATTCCTCAGACGTGACGCTTTCTTCATCTTCTTGCTCCATGATTTTAAACAGGTTTTTGCAGATTGGCAAGACTTTAAATTGAACGAACAAAGTCTTCTTCCAGTTGCTTTAATTTTGTTTTGTAAATATCTTTGCCAGGTCAATAACAAACTGAATATCTAGACAACATCCCTTCAACATCCACAGCCTTAATAGTGATGTTAGTTCAAAAGGAATGTGTGTCTTATCTTTACTTCAAAACAATCCAAAGTCGGACTGGCTGGATTTCTCCAGACAGTGGAAAAACACTTTCTTGGCTATCTTCCAAGCTAGTGGCTCTCATTCATTTATCTGGCTCTTCTTACAGAAGCCATTTAAAATTAAAGCTTTGCAGCTTCAAAATTCAAAGAAATAATAGTCTATATCTACTCACAAAATCTTGACAATGTCTTCAGATCAGTTGTGTCACTGTCGATAAACCTCCAGGCCATCTCTGGCTGAGATCTATCGTCTTCAGTTCCCAGCTGGAACCAGTCTTCTGGCTTATTTCGAGATCCTAGCCTAATCTTCTGTCCCACTCTCTGGGACTGGCTTTCACCTCCTGTCAGAGGTATTCTTCGACTATATGTAGCGGCTGATTTTTATATCGTTCAAGATATTACTCCCTCTAGCCACTCAGGAAATTACATGGTTAAAGGAGAATGTCGTAATACGCATGTGAGATCTTCAGAGCTTCTTTACAGATAAATCTTCATAACACAGTCTTTTGATTAATAGTTTCTTTATTGTTGAAGAAAAACAATAAGGTACATCCGACCTTCTTCTCTGACTCTTACACTTTAATCTTCGTTAAACTCCAGCATATTGCTTAAACGTTAGTAAACTCCTCGTGTCTCGGTTAAACGTCACATGGTCGAAGACTAAACCTTCCCCATGTAAGTTCAAAACTAAACTAAAAACTAAGCTTCTGCGGAAGAAACCTAGCTCCAAACACACCCTAGAATACGTCATAAATTCCACCCACATAATATTGGGCAGTCTAAAATTTAAAGGCACGTGCCATAATTAATGACATACAAAATAAGCCAAATGGCCACTACACAGGGTGTTGGGAGGGAGGGGGGGGGGGGGCGTGGGCAAGGTTTAGCCATGCTCCCGACTCGTTGCAACAAACCCTCTCGGTGGGGAACCAGTAAGTGTGTGTGTGTATAAATCAATTCCCCTGCCCTTTAGCTTAAAGTTTAACCTTGGTTGATGGCTACAAGTTTTGTTTTGAATTTGTTTTACTTGTTCTTTTTTGAATTAATTAAATTTATAAAACTGACATTTCTTTATTTTTTTCCTACGGCCCGCAAAAAAATGTGCCAAATATATAATGTGGCCCTCATGCTGAAAGGTTTGGAGGCCCCTGCTGTAAACAGTTAAGTGTAAATGACCTGGATCTTGTTGGAATTAATTCTTTGTTCCCTAATTTGCAATTTAAAGTAGATTTCAGTCATTACTGATATGTTGGAATTACCAACCTTATCCTCGTAATAAAGATAGTAACATAGAAAATAGGTGCAGGAGTAGGCCATTCGGTCCTTCGAACCAGTACTGCCATTCAATATGATCATAGCTCATGATCCAGAATCAATACCCCGATCCTGTTTTCTCCATTTCATCTTTTAGTAAAATGCCTTCACTAAAGCAAATTGGTAGTTCTCTTCAATTTTAATGCAGAACATTTTGGGATGTGCAAACAAAATGTTAAATAGACTTGAATGAGTTATCCCACTTACTTTGCACAGCATTTCCAGACAAAGGTGTAAATCAAATGACATTGTATTATCTTTCTACAGCTGTAGATGCAGCACTTGCAGTATGATTCAACTCAATAATAACAAATGTATTTACAGAAGAAAGTGTACGTTGAAGCATAAGCATTGTGATTTTGTGCCATTTCACTAGTTTTAGGTTTTTTTAATTGAAAAACTGTTTGATTGTTAACTTAGTCACCAAGATTCTTATTATGGCCAATGTCCAGTATTTTCGTCTTCTTTCTTTCCAGCATTTTCTGTTTTCATGTGCAGTTATTTTTCTGTTATTCTGGTGTTCTTTCAAACATGATTGTTTGATTAGTTGTTTGATCATGATCTGGGGAATGATGAAATGTATTGGCATTAAAAGTTATTAATTGAAAATCTGAAGCTTAATGGGGTTTAAGCACGGGACACCGGACAGTTTTAAAGATTATTTAATTTAATAATGTTAAAAAATAATTGGTATTTCGTAGGTTAGAATATGAAATCCATTCTACTCTGGTACAGCAGCAGCTGGTAAATCTGAAAGGGTAAATGTTTTAAGGAAGATTTGGGAACTTCTGGACACTATGAATGTACACTATGAACTCTGAGATATGATGCAGAGTTTTATAGCACTGAAAATAATGTTTCTAAAAATTGCGTCATCTAATTCTAGTTTTAATTTCCTTTCTAGCAAAATATAACATTAGATGCCATACTTCAGGTAAGAAGAGTTAATTTACATTTTTGATGGTAAAATTAGGATTACGTTAATTTACAAGAAAATTGCAATTTATATCAATCATTTCAGATTCAGTAGATCTGGACCTTTAAAGTTGTTAATAAAGTGCAATTTTTGCTTGTTCTTTAGAAGGAAAATTACTCAATTAATATTTTGTGTCATTAAAGAGCAGAAAATTCACTGAGCAGTTTTTATACAAGCATAAAAAACAGAAGAAGGAATAGACAATCTAGCCTTGTGAGCCCTGTTTCTATGTAACCTCCCCACAGTAATAAGACACCATTGTTTCTTAAAAGCTGCTGCTAGTTTTGCTGACACTTGTGCCACAATATTAAACGTGATATACAGCCTTTAGTATTTTTAGCTTGTAGTAACAAAAATAAACCTATAGTAATTGAAAGGATTTTTGATAATGCTGTGGGAAAAATAACTTTGTTAATGCGAATCTGAAACTCTCCAGTCCCTAACTCCCTTTCCCCCATTGACACAGTCGTCTTTATAACATGATTTTCTAATAATGAGGTTTCTTAGAAACGTAACTATTGCATTATAGCAGAACTACTTGTAAAATGGTTTGAATCTTGCCATTTTTTATGTCACCATCACTCGATACGAGTGCAACAAAATAGTGCAGCCCTCGTCTGTTGCAGCTATTCATTCCCTATGAATAACACTAGAAATTCTTATTTTCTGTAATGGTAATTAGTGCAGCAAGTCACTGTGGTGGTATCAGATCATAGTGCCCTTTTTCAGTCTCTGTCTCGTTTAACTAATCTAGTCTACTGAATACAAAGTAGTTTATACTGTTTTGTCAATTCAACACCATGCCCTAAAGTCCCAGCCAGTTTTGATTCCTTTAATTAGTCTTTCATTTCACTTCTCTTTGTGATAAAACATTTTTACATGTCCATTATGACTTCAAAATTATGTTTAGTCCAGTGTTCATATTTTAGAAAACTGTATAATGAAGCAAAGAACCTCATAAAATTTGAGGTTTTCAATGTCTTATTTCTAAAGCAAAGTAAAATTATAAATAAAGGAGTTGGCTGTTATTTTTGATACCTATAAAAACATAGAAAATAGGTGCAGGAGGAGGCCATTCGGCCATTCGAGCCAGCACCGCCATTCATTGTGATCATGGCTGATCGTCCCCAATCAATAACCCGTGCCTGCCTTCTCCCCATATCCCTTGATTCCACTAGCCCCTAGAGCTCTATCTAACTATGAAAAGTTAACTTTTTTCTCTTTTTTAATTGCAGAATGCAACAAATGAAAATCCAGTTATTCAGCTGAGTGCTGTGCAAGCTGCAAGGTGAGTTGTAGTGTTGGTTTTGTGTAGTTGCCAAGTCAGTATGTTTGCACATGCTAGTTCACCTTTGCTGTATTGAACCTTTACCAAGTCAAGTCAAGTTTATTCGTCACATACACATACGGGATGTGCAGTGAAATGAAAAGTGGCAGTGCCTGCTAACCGTGCCAGCCTAATTATTTCTTGAATAGATAAGTATTTTGTTGTTGTGATTGATGATTAAACACATTATTAGGTAGATGGGCTGTTAAAAGCCAATGAGTAAAATGTGGATTTTAGTGTCTGCATGTTAATCATAACGGCAAACAGATCTCAAGTCTTTGACTCAAAGGTCTTCAACAGCAATTTTGCAAGTACATGGAAAGTAGCATAACATAATTATCCCAGTCTATTAGTTTGCAAAATTGAATTTCTGTTTGGTTTGTATTACAAAGAAAGTCACAATGCTGCAGTACTCCATATAACCAAGACATCATGGATTTTTTTTAAACTTGCAGATTTTCATTTACCATTATTCATCTTTGAATCTTGTTCTTGATGTTTCATTTCCTTGTTACTTTGAGTTGTCATAATTTCATTAGTATCTCAAAAAGAAGTCTTCTGAATGTTAGAAATCCAAATTGAATGCAACTCTAATTTCAATTGCTGATTGACTGATATCTGTAAATATTGTTTAATAATAACATTTCACAATGAGTGCATGAGTCATTTCTTTGATAAACTTTTTCACTCCCAAAAATCAAAATTTAATGTCATATTCTTGTCAGGTTATGATGTCCAAGACCTGCTCTTTGTTGTAACCTCAGAGGTACCTGTGTGCTGGATGCCTCGTGCTCATTATATTTGCACATTGATGTCATATTACACAATATCAGATGCAAGCCATTCTTGTGCTCTTTCATTATCTTTGAACTATTGAATTATTAACAATTGAACAATTTCCTGAAATTTTCCTACAATATCAAGAAGTGGCCCGACTATCAAATCTTCCTCGTTGTTCACCAAAGAAAATTAACACAGATTACTTCAATGGAATATATATCAATCTTAAATTGAATATCGACAGTTCGGTCAAATTAATCCCTCAAATTAATCCATAGTTATCTAGAAGGATCTTCATTTATTGGTATAATTTTCTTTTTGCATTTTGTCATTGTGGGATAGGATAGGAGAACGAGCTGTGGTCAGGATGGAATCGTGAGGAAAATCGGAACCAAGGCTAGGGACCTTAGTCAATATCTGATGTTTTCTGTCAAATTCAATTTTGAGGTGATTCCAATCTTAAATTCTTATTCTATGGGCAATCCTTTGTCCATGGCCTCCTTTGCAGTTCACTGTGCTTTTTAGGTGTGTAAAATCTATTAGAATAAAGGAAATCCAGGCAAGAGTAGTAAGTTCCTTTTCCATTCGAACATTAATTTCGGATTTAAATTCAGAATTAATGTTTCTCTAAACAATTCATACCCGTTTGGATATATTTGCAACCCTCACATTTTAGTTTGGCACTAATTGTTGTAAACGTTTGGAGGTATATTTCCACAGAATCTGTGTGCTTCATGCATGCATCTCCCATTCAGGTTGTGTATCAATTTCTTATCCGTGGATTTTTTTCACCAAATTAGAAAGCAGTTAGAACTATTCTTCTAATTTCAGTAACTCATGGCCAATTTTTGTTTTAGTTTCTTTAGTTACACATTTTCGAATGCCAGTCCTATTATACTTATTCTCTTTACTTTACATGCAGCTAACTTAAGCATACTTTGTTTCTATATATTTACACCACAGTATCTTGGTTGAACAAAACTATTCAGTAGCTAGTGCAGTGTGGAACCAGGATGCATTATACTACTCTATCATCCTTTATGATCATGTTTTCAGAATAACCTCCAATCGTGCTGCCTGTGAAGAGCCTCTGAAGAGTATTGTTCCGACAAAACCCTTGTAATCAGTGTAGATTTGTATTTCCTCATATTCATTCAAGAAATAAATCTTTAAAAAATGTTCCACTTGGCCAATAAACCATTTTCTACGATTTCATTCTATACACCTGACTGCAATTGTCAAATGTTAATCTTGTCCACTACCAATTCTGAATTATACTCACTAAGCCTGTAAACCATGGATGAGTTGTGGCACCAACTTATTTGCTTTCTTTCATAATTCACAACATATTTTGAAGAAAACCACATTATGCCGAAAATATGGAACAGATTTTATTAATTCCTATAACAAGACATCAACTCAGTCTGGGTTGGTGTGGCATTTCAGTTTCCTACTTTCTTAAATTACAGAATTACCCGTGAATTACTGTTGAAAACTACCCATTTATGCATCAGATATGGGTCACATTAAATATACACATTCTACATAAGACTACCTTCAGATACTTTAAAGTCTTTAAAGTATATTTGTGTTAACAGTTGTATTCTTTTTAGAAATCCTGATTTAAATGTTACCTACACCTTCAACTATTATTTTATTCTAAGAACTAAGGGATACTGCTAACAATGTTTAATTTTCTGCCCCCTAAAACTAAATCTTAATCATCAATGGGTTGTGTCATTATTGTTGTAATTCCTTGCAAATGCATGTTCATGTAAGAAACAGCGATGCTTTCCTTTCAGAACAGTTCAAACTATCTTACGTTCATATTTTAAATTCTATGATGTCCAACTTTGTGCACTTGCATTTATAATTTTTTGTTATACTTTTCAGTCAACATCTTATGTAATAATTTAAAATGGAGGTCCTATTTATAAAAATACCTGTAACTAAGATTGGTTCTAAAGAATAAGTTTCTAAAGTTACTCTCTTGGTTTTATCATCATCTACCTAGTAAAGTAATATGATTATTATTTTAAAGATGTTAGATTGTGTTTTCTTTTAAACCAGTACAATAAATTCTGTACAGTGAATACTGTTAACGTATTAATGAAAACTATTGTAAAACACTGAAAATTATTTTCTACTATTTCCTTATTTTTACTAGTATTATAGTTAGAATTTTATCAGTAGTTGTATCTACTTTGCTGCTTCTTTGCTGCTTGGCAATTGGGAGGGAAAGCAAGAAGCAAATGTCCATTACACCTGGATCCTCTAGAGTTAAAGCATTGTACAGCACAACAATAGTCCCATAAACCCGTGTCCACGCCAACTTTTATTGCCCATCTACACTAATCCCATTTGCTTGCAATATGTCTCAATTATTAAATGCCTTGTCTATACAAGTGCTTGTCTAAATGCCTCTTAAACATTATGATTGTATTTGATTCCACCATCTCCTCTAGCAGCATCTAATGTCACAAGTGATAGGAGCAGAATTAGGCTATTCTGACCATCAAGTCTAATCTGCCATTCAATCATGGCTGATCAATCTCTCCCTCCTAACCCTATTATCCTGCCTTCTCAACATAACCCCCTGACACTTCCAGATATAAACCATCCTCAGTTTGAGAAAAACAAACTTTCCCCTCAGATCCCCTTTGAAACACCTCTCACCTTAAACCTGTCTCTTGAAGAGGCTCACGTGTTGTATAAACACTCAGTTTAATATTTACCGATACAGCTCAACAATTAGTACAAAAGGGTTAGGTGTGTGTGTTAACGTGTTGACTGTGAAGAGAAGTCTAGCTCCGTCGTCCGCTGCACCCTGCCAGCTGTACACCCAGTTCGGCGTTGATTGGTCAGCCCAGATCACGGCAGGTCCATGCGAGTGCTCGAGCCCGACGAACGACAGTTCGAGACCAAAGTGGCTCGGCCCGCCACATGACCCCCCTTCCCCCCCCCTCTCCCCCCCCACCCCCCCAGAACCGGAGTGATGGAGGCGGTTAGGCTGTCAAGTGAGGTGGCCTGATCTTGTGTACGTGTCCCCTGTGTTCGGGGTTGCAGCTGAGTTGACGGCGGGTTTGGTCGTGATGGTGGACGCCCTCTGCGGCGGGGTTGTGCCACCTGCACTGGTTGGTCAATGTCCAAGTGTGCCAGCTTAAGACGGTCTCGTGTCTGCCGCCCATGTCGATGATGAAAGCCATGGCGTCGTTTTGCAGTACTCTGAAGGGTCCCTCGTAAGGCTTTTGCAGTAGTGTATGGTGGGAATCTCAGCGAAGGAAGACGTATTGGCAGTCCTGGAGGTTGGGTGGGACATACGTGGTTGCGAGACCATGTCGGGACTGGAGAAAACGTGCAGCAGGCCCGAATCGCACATCCTCCAACAGCAGGCCTGAGATGGCGGTGTGGTAGGCGAGCATCTCTTCATCGTCTTGCTGGACGGCCGCCACGGCCGTGTAGTCGACACGTGGGGCCACGGCGTGGATGGCATTGATGGCAGTGCGGGACAATGCATCTACGACCCGGTTGTTCTTGCTTACGATGTGATGGACGAAAGTCGTGTATTCTGAGTTGTAGGTCAGGTGGCGCTGCCTTTGTCAGCGCCTCGTTGGCGTTGTCGAACGCGGTCGTGGCCGTGACGTTCCAAACAAGCTCTTTCGGCTTGTGGGCCAGGGCCTTGAACAGTGTCGTGGTTGCTGGCACGAAGCGGTGGTAGAAGTTGACCATGCCGACAAATTCTGGGAGTCCCTTCACAGAAGAGTTTGGCAAACTTGCGAATGGCCTCGACCTTGGTCGGGAGCGGGGAAGTTGATGGAAGTGAGGCCAAACTGACACTTGGCCAGGTTGATGGGCAGCCCATGCTCGTTGAGCCTCTGGCAGAGCTGCCGGAGAAGTGCGCGGTGTTCCTGGTGAGAGCGGCCGGCGACGAGGATGTCGTTGAGGTAGAAGAACACGAAGTCCAACCCGCTGCCTACCGTGTCCATGAGCCGCTGGAAACCTTATTTGGCGTTCTTTAAGACGAAAGGCATGCGCAGGAGCTCAAAGAGCGCGAACGGGGTGATGAGGGCCATCTTGGGGATGTCGTCTGGGTGGACCTGAATCTGATGGTAGTCGCGTTCCAGGTCGATCTTGGAAAATACCTTGTCACCGTCCAGGTTTGTGGTGAAGTCCTGGATGTGAGGGACAGGGTACCGGTCGGCTGTTGTGACCTTGTTGAGAAGGCAGTCGTCCCCACAGGGACTCCAGCCCCAAGACACTTTGGGACCACATGAAGCGTGGATGCCCACGGGCTGCCTGAGTGGCGCACTATGCCCATTTCCTCCATCTTCCGGAACTCGTCTTTGGCCAGTTGGAGCTTGTCGGGGGGCAGCCTGCGTGCGCGTGCATGGAGTGGAGGTCCGGTGGTGGGGATATGGTGCTTCACCCCATGCTTGAGGCTGGTTGTTGTGAACTGGGGAGTTATGATGTCGGGGAAATCCGCCAAGATCCTGGCATACTCGTTGGAGAAGGTCACCGAGGCGAGGTGGGGCACAGTCAATTCGGCAAGGTGCAAGGCGATTGACTCGAATGTCTCAGAATTAGCGAGATGTTATCCTTTCATGTCGACCAGGAGGGAGTGCGCCCGGACGAAGTCTGCGACCAGCAGCGTTTGTGAGACTTCGGCGATGGTAAAGGTCTACTTGAAGCGACAGGAGTTGAAGTTGAGGGGATCATGCAGACCCGAATGTTCTGATGTTGCTGCTGTTGCTGGCGGTCAGGGGGGGGGGCCTGCTTTCCGGAACGAGTGTCGGTGCCCGAGGGGGACAAAACACTGACCTCTGCTCCCATGTCCATGAGAAAACGCCGCCCAGAATGACGATCCCAGGTGTAGAGGAGGCGATGTTTTTGGCTGGCCACAGTTGGTGTGGCTCAGCCCGCCACACTCTCTTGTTTTTGATACTCCTACCTTGGTATCTCTACTTCCTCTTTGCCTCTTATAATTTTATTATCTCTATCAGGTCACCCTTCAGCCTCCTTTGTTCCAAGCAAAACCAGCACAGTTAATCCATTCTTTCCCCAGAAATGAATTTTTCCATTCTAGTGGGTTTCTCTGCTGCATTCTTTCTAGTCCAATTGCATCTTCCTGTGGTGTGGTGGCCAAAACAGCACAGAATGCTCCAAGTACTGACTAACCAATATTTTATAAAACTGCAACAATAGAACTTTGCATGTGTACCCCAAGGATCTTTGTTTATCAACATGTCTTGAGTACCCTATCATTTACTTTATATGTCTTAATTGATCAATGGATAATTACATTGATATAATTTACTAAAAATTTAAGCTGCTTTAATAAAAAGGATAAGCAAAGTGATACCAATTATACATCATAGCGTGCCTTTTAATAAGGCAATAAATAATAGCTATGTTAGATTGATTATTATTTTGAAATAATGTAAAATAATTTTCATTTTGGACAATAGGTGCAGGAGTAGGCCATTTGGCTGTTCGAGCCAGCACTGCCATTCAATGTGATCATGGCTGATCATCCCCAGTCAGTACCCCGTTCCTGCATTCTCCCCATATCCCCTGACTCCACTATTTTTAAGAGCCCAATCTAGCTCTCTCTTGAAAGCATCCAGAGAACCTGCCTCCACCGCCTTCTGAGGCAAAGAATTCCACAGACTCGCCACTCTCCGTGAGAAAAAGTGTTTCCTCGTCTCCGTTCTAAATGGCTTACTCCTTATTCGTAAACTGTGGCTCCTGGTTCTGGACTCCCCCAATATCGGGAACATGTTCCCCCCTCTAGCGTGTCCAAGCCCTTAACAATCTTATATGTTTCAATCCCCTCTCATCCTTCTAAACTAAAGTGTACAAGCCCAACTGCTCCATTCTCTCAGCATATGACAGTCCCACCATCCCAGGAATTAACCTTGTTAACCTACGCTGCACTCCCTCAATAGCAAGAATGTCCTTCCTCAAATTAGGGGACCAAAACTGCACACAATACTCCAGGTGTGGTCTCACTAGGGCTCTGTACAACTGCAGAAGGACCTCTTTGCTCCTATATTCGATTCATCTTGTTATAAAGGCCAACATGCCATTTGCTTTCTTCACTGCCTGCTGTACCTGCATGCTTACTTTCATAGACTGATGTACAAGGACTCCCAGATCCCGTTGTACTTCCCCTTTTCCCAACTTGACATCATTTAGATAGTAATCTGCCTTCCTGTTTTTGCTACCAAAGTGGATAACCTCACATTTATCTGCATTAAACTTCATCTGCAATGCATCTGCCCACTCCCCCAACCTGCCCAAGTCACCCTGCATTCTCATAGCACCCTCCTCACAGTTCACACTGCCACCCAGCTTTTGTGTCATCTGCAAATTTTCTAATGTTACTTTGAATCCCTTCATCCAAATCATTGATGTATATTGTAAATAACTGCGGTCCTAGCACCGTGCCTTGCGGTACCCCACTAATCACTGCCTGCCATTCTGAAAGGGACCCATTAATCCCTTCTCTTTCTTTCCTGTCTGCCAACCACTTCTCTATCCATGTCAGCACTCTATCCCCAATACCATGTGCCCTAATTTTGCCCACTAATCTGCTATGTGGGACCTTATCAAATGCTTTCTGAAAGTCCAGGTACACTACATTCACTGGCTCTCCCTTGTCCATTTTCCTAGTTACATCTTCAAAAAATTCCAGAAATTTTAGAAATGTTTAGCCACTAATGTGATTAAAGTAAATGTTTGAATTGAATAATTGGGCTGACGCTGTTTTTGTGAATATTATTGTGCGACTGCACAGCTCTAATTAATATAATCTGGTGCCGTTTATTCAAAATCGATTTTTTTGTAGATTTGTTGCTTTGTGTATGTAATGATTAATAGGTTTAATTTATTGGAGATGGAAATGGAGAATTTAATTTGTATTCCTAACTTTGTTATTCTTTAAAATCTTGCAGGAAATTGCTTTCAAGTGACAGAAATCCCCCTATTGATGAATTAATAAATTCTGGTATCTTACCAGTGCTAGTCCAATGTCTTGAGAGAGATGACAAGTAAGTGTTGAACTATAGCAGTTTTCATTGTTTACTTTTCATTGAAAGTTGCTGAAGACTCAGAAACAAGCCATTCACCTAACCAGTCCATGCTGACTTTTTTTCCACTTATCGAGCCCTCACCCACCTTTCCTTAATCTTATTAAAGTAGCCCTTCATTAACATCTCCCGTTGAGTCAGTAAAGGAATGGCTATTGCTAAGAGGATTTTAAGCACTGTATAACTATGAGACATGCAATTTGTGTTACTGCTATGAAACATTAACAATGATGATATCTTGAGATGTTATTTTTGTTCCAAAAGTGATAATGCATATGGATCTTCTTGCTAATGAGGTTTGACTTGGCTATATTCTAAATTTTGAAGATTTATATTCACCAGTTGTAGAGCAAAGACAGTTATTTTTCACAGCATCTAGGGATTTCTACTGCTGATGTTTGCTCCAGTGAAGAATACACAGAAATAAATAATCCATTTTCAATGGACCAGTTGATTTTTTTTTCTCTATTTCCAGAGTTTTTTGCTGCATGCTATTATGCTCTAGTTTATGGAATGAAAAATCCCCACTTTGTAAAAATTACAATTGAGCAGATATTCACATGCTCAGTACCCTGTGAATACTGGTGTTTATTATTAGAATATGTTCTCTTTTTGTGATCTCATAATTTGTACTCTACCCCTTTGATTTCATAATGTGTTACTGAAAGTCTGCTAGACTGAATCTTGAATCGTACTATTACATTGATAAACCAAGACATTAAGAAAATCTGATGAGACGGGTGGATTTCTCTGCTATGTGAAGTCGCTAGGGTAGAAGACCATCATTGTACATAGCTCTTGATCATGCCTTCTTGTTGATGGCTTACACCAAATCTGACAGAGACAAAAGTAACCTTCAGATTAAATCATTGTGTATTTCAGAACAGCGTAATAGTTTATTTTCATTATTATGTCTACCATTGCCAACAAATATTAGTTTGGGGGGGGGGGGGAATTTGATTTTAAGGTTTCAAAGTATAGATTTTAAAATTCAAGTATAGATTTAATTCGTTGTGATTGAAAACTTGATACCCTCTAATTGATTTTTGATGTTGAATTATGTGTTGAACTGAGCCTGCAGCATTCTCTTGAATGCATGCCAACAGTGAGGGGTAGTTGTACTAGTTAATTAACTATTGCTGGGAACTTGATTCACATTGCTATTAACTCAGCCAAGTAGGTATCATTTATATTAACATTTCTATGTTGATTGTTAGACAAGTGGAACCATCTTATGTGTGACATTGCACAGATGCATCAGCATACCACAGGTCTGCTGGGTCACAAAATTAAAGCTCAATCTTAACCAAACACAATCACATCCAAATTGAATCTAGCTTGAGCATGACGCACACAGTTAGATCCTGTTAATTTTGGGTCAAATAGCCAGGCACTTAAGTGAAGGCCTGTGGCCCTGGGTTGGGACTCTACCAGCAGCAACTTTCATTGAACAGGTTCCTGCCACCAGACCATTACTCCTATCTGTCTGCCCAGCTCAAGGTCCATCTCTCAGGCTTTCTTCCTGACTTGTCAATGTTTGGCGCTCCCCACTGGGATACAGCATTATCGCCACCACCCAGAAATTAAGTAATACTGGAACACTTTTTATTCCTCAAGAGTCCATTCAGTTGATCTGATCCAAGCTCATTTACTTCATTTTATTTTCAAAGCAGTCCCAAACTGAACCTGACACATGTAGTAGGCTCTTAGTGTCATAGAGGCATACTGTATGGAAACAGATCCTTCAGCCTGACTTGCCCACGTTGTCCATTTAAGCCAGTCCCTTTTGGCCCATATCCCACCAACCCTTTTCTATCTATGTGTCTTTTAAATGCTGTTACAGTTCTTGCTTTAACTACCTCCTCTGGCAGCTCATCCACCTTCTGAATGAAACAGTTTCATAGAAAATAGGTGCAGGAGGTGGCCATTCGGCCCTTCGAGCCAGCACCTCCATTCATTGTGATCATGGCTGATCATTCCCAATCAATAACCCGTGCCTGCCTTCTCCCCATATCCCTTGATTCCACTAGCCCATAGAGCTCCATCTAACTCTCTTAAATCCATCCAGTGATTTGGCCTCCACTGGCCTCTGTGGCAGGGAATTCCACAAATTCACAACTCTCTGGGTGAAAAAGATTTTTCTCACCTCAGTCTTAAATGGCCTCCCCTTTATTCTAAGACTGTGGCCCCTGGTTCTGGACTTGCCCAACATTAGGAAAACTCCACTGGGCAGAACAATCAAGTTGCAACCAGAAATATTAATTCTTGGTAGATTTCTCATTCCAGTATAGTGAAACCATCATTAAAGCCTGATGCAGTGAAACTGTCATTAAAGCCTGTACAATTATGCTTTTCAAAGTTTTGATGTTTGTGATTTGTCACAATAGAATTATGTATGCTTATTGATCTTGCAGCCCATCCCTTCAATTTGAAGCTGCGTGGGCTCTGACTAATATAGCATCTGGGACGTCTGCACAAACTCAAGCAGTGGTTGAAGCAAGTAAGTAACAAAGCCAATAAATTCAGCAATTGTTTTGTATCGTTAATTTATTCCTATTGGAAAATAATGTGGAAATACTATGAAATATAAATAGCAATTTTTTTTTCTAGGTACACTTAGATCAACTAGAAGATTTTAGATCAATTAGCTTCCAATGCATGAATAATTTGACTTTTTGATTTGATTTGTGAAAGTATTGTGATTACATAGACTGCATTTATTTGGCATGCAGTCAGTGAATGTGTAATAGACACAATCTGATATATGTTTCAGGTGAGAAGGGCAAGTAATAAATATGGAAAATGTATTCATTTAAATGTACATATTATTTCTTTTGTATAATTATCAATGTCATGGAGTCAAAACAGTACAGAAACAGGCTCTTCAGCCTAATTTGCCCAAGCAGACAAAAATACCCCATCTGCACTAGTCCCACTTGCCCGTGATTGGCCCATATCCCTCTCAACCTTTCCCATCCATGTACCTTTCCAAACGTCTTTTAAATGTTGCTATAGTGCCTGCCTCAATTACCTTCTCTGGCCGCTTATTCCATATACCCACCACTCTCTGAATGAAAAGGTTGCCCCTCAGGTTAGTTTTAAATCTTGCCCTTCTCACCTGAAACATAGATCCTCTTGTCTTGGTTCCCTTACTCTGGGTAAAAGACTCTGTGCATTCATGTGGTCATACACCTTTATGATCACCTCTCAGCCTCCTACACTCCAAGGAATGAAGTCCTAGCCTGCCCAACCTCTCCTTATAGCACAGGCCCTCAAGTCTTGGCAACATCCTCATAAATCTTCTCTGCACTCTTTCCAGCTTAACAACATTTTCCTATAGCAGAGTGACCAAAAGTAAACACAATACTCCAAATATGGCCTCACCGACGTCTTGTACAACTATAAAATAACATCACAATTTCTATATTTGATACCCCGACTGATGAAAGCCAAGGTACCGAAAGCCTTCTCCACCCTATCTATCTGTGGTGCCATTTTCAGGGACCTATGGACCTGTATTCCTAGATCCCTCTGCTCTACATCACTCCCCAGGGCTCTGCCATTGTTCCATACTGTGAAGGAACTTTTGCCCTGGTTTGACTTCCCAAAATGCAACACCTCACACTTAACTGCATTAAACTCCTTGCTCAAATGATCAATAACCTGCTGTAATTTTTGATAACTATCTTTGCTATCTACGATACCACCCATTTTTGTGTCATCTGCAAACCTACTATTCATGTCTTCTACGTTCTCATCCAAATCGTTTATAGAAACCACAAACAGCCATGGAGCCAGCACAGATCCCCAGGGCACACCTCCAGTTACAGGCCTATAGTCAGAAAAATTACCTTTCACCATTACCCTCTGCTTCTTTCCATAAGCCAATTTTCTAAAGATGTTAGCCTCACTGGTCTATAGTTCCCAGGCTTTTCCTTGCAGTTCTTCTTAGGTAGACACACAACCTTAGCCACATTCCAGTCTTGCGGTACCTCACTCGTACCTAATGATGATTCATATATCATCTAATATGATTCATATTTTATATATCTTGGCCAATTTCTCTAGCTTCCCGCAGATGTAGGCCAATTTCTCTAGCTTCCCGCAGATGTAGGCCAAATATCTCTGATCAGGCAAAATGTCTTGGTCTATTTATGCACAGCATGGATTGTACAGGTTTTATTTTTTTGAATTGTAAATAATTCTGATATGTCTCTTCAGATTTAGCATTTGTCCTCCATGTAGCATTACAACACCGAGTCAAAGTCTCTGATGCTTTATGTGGCTGTGACAAAGATGCATTTTTTTCCCCTTCATTTCTTGATCTCTCAGCGGTGTACATCATCACAAATCCAGTGCTGTCTTTTCTAATCCACCTTCAGTTGAACATCCTTAACGTCAAAAAGCTGATAAAGTTTTCTCTCTTGTTTTCTGCTCCAAACGTGCCATTTTCCTCCAGCATTTCTCTAACTGATAGCTGTACTTGCCAGCAGTTTCTTCAATTCTGCAATCAATTCCACATGCCACTTGTACTTGCATTTAACTTGTACTTTTCAGTTATGGCAAATAAGCAAATCAACTAAACTTATGTGAGAATGCATTTAGAGGAGTGCCTGAAAATCTATATGAAAATATTAGAGATTTTTGTTGCAATAGAGACTGGAGTAAAATTTTGGGATGTAGCTAGACGGATTTCACAGTTAGGATGGTATAAGACATTGATTACTGTTGTAGGTCAAAAAGGGCAGGATCGATGAGAAAGTAGAATATTATATGTGATTAAGATTGGGTGATATTTGTGGTAGTTAGAAATCGAAGAATAGCAATGAGAATAATGGAGAAACAGAGTGAAGGGAAAGCAAAGATATTAGTGAAAGGTTGAATTTAGTCGTTTCAGTGGGTAGACTGTGTTGGGTTCATCGCTTGAATTAAAATAAATAGTGACAGAATGTAGCAGAGGTAAGAGCAAGTATTTGGCCATCATCAATCACATGTTTACATATGTTATCTCACTTTCATAACCTCTCCCTGAAATCTAGGGACGAATAGAGGCCAATTACCATGCAAACATGTCTACAAGCGTGTCTTTAGGATGTAGGTGGAAACCAAAGCACCCGGAAGAAATCCATGCAGTCACAGAAAGAATATGCACAGACAGGAACCAAAATCAGGATCAAACGCCAGTGTCTGGCATTATGAGGCGACAACTCTACAAGATGCACCACTTTGCTGCGGAAGGGGTTACATTTTAGATGGGGTTACATTTCGTCCTCTCCATTTGTAGAAGAACTGGCTCGGTGTGTTTTTACTGTAATTGTTTTTTATTTTCTCCATTTTTGCAGAGATCAGACAGCTGAGATTGTCAGCAATATAAAACCAGCTTTAAAAAACGTTTACGACATCCCTTTGTAATGTAACATTGTCAGTAATCTATAGGAATAATTAAAGTTAAACCAAATTAATTTTGTTATGCAGTACAGTTACTATATAATACTTTTAATTTACCATTATTTCCTCGGCCTTGTGGTGTATAGATATAATTGAAAAAGAGAAAGTCTTTAACTGTACATTTTATTTTCCTTATAATTAAACATGGGATTATACAGATCTTGAATTTCTCTCTTTATACCATCAAAGCCTGGGAAATAGTTTGCAGATTTATTCCTCAGCTGAATGTAAAGAAGATGGTAATTTACGACGTAAAGTACAAATTTGTTAAAGAAATGGTATTGTGACTTATTCAAAACAAATGCTATAAATAGAACTGCTAATTTATCTGCGTTTTAGTTTTTTTCCATATATGGTGCAATCGCTGGATTAACACCGTGAAAAGAAGGAAGCTAATGTATTGTCTTTTGTTTCTAGATGCTGTACCCCTCTTCCTCCGATTACTTCACTCCCCTCATCAGAATGTTTGTGAACAAGCAGTTTGGGCTCTAGGAAACATCATAGGTTTGTAATGCTGGAAAGCTTCTCCATACGTTGGAAACACGTGGGGGTTGTCACATTGTTAAATAGATGTATTAAATCCAAATGCCAAGAAGTTATGCTAAATTAAAAAAAATACTTTTAAGTTTCCATTTCTTTGCACTATGAAATAGCTTATTGTTTTGGAGAGGGTGCCATGGAAATTTATTAGAATAGTGTCAGGGATGAGTAATGTACAGGAATGTGTGAAAGTGTAATTGTTTACAGAGTAGATGCAGTTAAGGTAAGATTTAACAGAAATACTCTTGATTTTTGAGAGATTTTGAAAGGAGTATGTTAGAAGAAACGTTTCCACTGATTAATCGCGGTTTTAAGGTATTTGAGAAAAAAAACTATGGGGAGATATGTTTTAGTGAAGACTGTATTGTCTGGAAGTGTGGTGAAAGTATAGCCACCAGAAAGTAAGCCAGGACTAGTGCAAACATAATACATTCAAAATGTTAGTACAGGTTTCCATGGCTTTCTCCTTTAGTATGAAATTATCTACTTGAGCTGCTGTGCACAACGTTTTGAACAAGCCACCAAATAGTCATATTTTTGTTTTCAACTGTTTTAATGAGTTATTGCATTAGCATTTCCATCAAACTGTTGTACATGCAACAGCCACAGCATTGCTCCTTTCATCTAACTTTCTAGGTTCATCTCTAATGCAAGCCCTTTCATTTCCACTTCTTTAGGTGATGGTCCTCGGTGTAGAGACTACGTCATCTCACTGGGAGTTGTTAAACCTCTTCTGTCCTTCATCAGTCCCTCCATTCCCATCACTTTCCTCCGTAACGTCACAT
Source organism: Okamejei kenojei (assembly GCA_035221665.1). Taxonomy (NCBI): domain Eukaryota; kingdom Metazoa; phylum Chordata; class Chondrichthyes; order Rajiformes; family Rajidae; genus Okamejei; species Okamejei kenojei. The sequence continues at coordinate 42,789,512 of CM069142.1, forward strand.
GGGTTATAGTTAACCTCTGCAGAAATAAGGATCCGCCACCACCAATGGAGACTGTTCAGGAGGTAAAGCGATTGGACTGACTTTGGTTTTTGAGTGAAAATACCTTGTACTTTTGGCCGGCACAAAATTTCTTTAAAGTCATTTACCAAAAGGCAAATTTCTTTGTGCCATTATGAATTTTCATTATCACTGACCTGCAAAGATGGCAAATATACAAATGTGAGCAAATCCTTGTTGTAAAGAATGCATATAATTATTTGCCTGTAGTGACGAGGGGTGTTGAGGTCAGCTTAGCACTAAAAATGAGTAAACAGCAAAATAATTACTTCTTGCTTCCAGTGAAGGCACGCCATTTTGAAGGCTGTTTAAGATTTTCTTGATGTTCTATACAAATAAGAGTCTTCACTGAACTTTGTAAATTTAGGTGCATGTCAAATCTTTGGAATAGTGAAAATAAGTTGTTGGTTCTGTTAGTATAAATGGTTTAAGGAGTTATCCATGTTTTGCTTCATTAGAGTAGAAATAATGCTTTATTTCAGGCAAGCTAGAGAATGACAGCATACCATATACTCTAATTAACAAATGTGAATATTTGCATTTATAAAGTTAAAAGTCCTCTTTTACTGCATTTACTGTTGTAATATAGATATGGGGTAACTAAGTTGCACATAAGAGCCTTTGGTAACAATGTGTTAAAAGACCCAATAATAATTTTCTGGTGCTATGAGTTAATGGATCAATATTGTTCAAGGCAAAACCTCACCGGTTCTTTGGAAAATCATGTGCAATACTTTTGCATCTAAGAGGACATGCAGAATCAGGCTATCATCTCAGCTGATATATAGTACCTCTTACATTGCAAATATTAAACAGTACAGCACTGAAATATTGGGTTACATCATGTGTTCAGTCTCTGAACTAAGTTCTTCTAAGTTCATAAGTTCTAAGAGCAGAATGAGGCCATTTAGCCCATCATGTCTACTCCGCAATTCAATCGTGGCTGCTCTATCTTTACCTCTCAACTCGATCAGCAACCATCTTGTTGTGGGTCTGATCAAGGAGTGGTGAGGTTTGACTCCTATTGAAATTTGGCTGGTAGCAGAGAGGCACTGCATTTAGCAGCGTGGCACTGTTAATAGACCCAGTGCCTCACAGTGCCAGAGGCCCGGATTAAATCCTGATCTCAGGTTCTGTCTGCGTGGAGTTTATACTCCTTCTTGTGACCGCGTGGGTTTCTGCTAGGTGGTCCAATTTCCTCCCATATCCCAAAAATGCACGGGTTTGTGGGTTAATAGCTTTTGTAAAATTGACAATGTATAAAAGTGGAATAACACATAATTGTTGTGAGCAGGATATTAATGATCAGCATGGACATGTGGGCTGAAGGGCCTGTATGCATGCTGTATCTCTAAAACTTGTTTCAAGTTCAAGTTCACATTTATTGCCACATGCATCAATTATGGTACAGTGGAATTTGATTTACCATGCAGCCACACAATCAAAAAGAGCACAATACACAATAGAATATAACATGAACATCATCCACAGTGGAATCAACATTCTTCACTGTGGTGGAAGGCAACAGAGTTCAATCAATCCTCCTCCTTTGTTCATCCGTGGTCGGGGCCATGAACCCTCCGCAGTCGCTGCTACGGACAGCCTGATGTGCAGGCCCACTCGTCGGGATGCTTGAAACTTCGACGTCAGGACGGACGGCACTCTGGCTTGGAGGTCCCGAATCGGCTGCTTCCTACCGGAGACAGCGGCTTCACGATGTTATAGGCTGCAGGCCGGAGATTGGAGCTCTTCTTCTGGCGACCTCCGGCAAGGGATCGCCCAGCTCCGCGATGGAAAGTCCGTGCTGCGCCCGCTGCTGAAGCTCTGGGCCCGACTCCGGGAGAGGCCGCACCAATTCAAGCTTAGGCCGCGAGGGAGGGCGAAAATGTGACTGGGAGAAAAGTTGCATTCCACCGAGGTAAATGACTAACCTCGTTAGTTTCCCCCTATCCCTTGGTTCCACTAGTGCGCGCGCGCCCACACACACACACACACACACACACACACACACACACACACACACACACTCACACTCACACTCACACTCACACTCACACTCTCACACACACACACACACACACTCTAAAACACACTTTTAGACATACTGAAAACAAAAAAAAGTCGAAAGGCCAAACATCTGCTGGCAAGGCTGCCAGCTCGCGGCGCCACCCGTCAAATCTTCTTTGCTACCAGTTCTGGCGAGTGGAGTGCCGCAAGGCTCGGTGCTCTGCTGTGAGCAATTGATTCTTGAAGGGTTGATACTGGATGTGCAATGGAAGGCATTTAAAGACTGCATGGATGAACTACAACAATTGGTCATCCCAATTTGGCAAAATAATAAATCAGGTAAGGTAGCGCATCCGTGGATAACAAGGGAAATCAGGGATAGTATTAAAGCAAAAGATGAAGCGTACAAATTAGCCAGAAAAAGCGCCTACCAGACTGGGGGAAATTCAGAGATCAACAGAGGAGGACAAAGTGCTTAATTAGGAATGGGAAAATGGATTATGAAAGAAAACTGGCAGGAAACATAAAAACTGACTGCAAACGTTTTTATCGATATGTGAAGCGAAAAAGATTAGTTAAAACAAATGTAGGTCCCTTGCAGTCAGAAACAGGTGAATTGATCATGGGGAACAAAGACATGGCAGACCAATTGAATAACTACTTTGGTTCAGTCTTCACTAAGGAAGACATAAATAATTTGCCGGAAATAGCAGGGGATCGCGGGTCAAATGAGGTGGAGGAACTAAGTGAAATACAGGTTGGCCGGAAAGTGGTGTTGGGTAAATTGAATGGGTTAAAGGGCGATAAATCCCCAGGGTCAGATAGGCTGCATCCCAGGGTACTTAAGGAAGTAGCCCCAGAAATAGCGGATGCCTTAGTGATAATTTTTCAAAACTCTTTAGATTCTGGAGTAGTTCCTGAGGATTGGAGGGTATCTAATGTAACCCCACTTTTTAAAAAGGGAGGGAGAGAGAAAACGGGGAATTACAGACCAGTTAGTCTAACATCGGCAGTGGGGAAACTGCTAGAGTCAGTTATTAAAGATGGGATAGCAGCGCATTTGGAAAGTGGTGAAATCATTGGACAAAGTCAGCATGGATTTACGAAAGGTAAATCATGTCTGACGAATCTTATTGACTTTTTTGAGGATGTAACAAGTAGAGTGGATAAGGGAGAAGCAGTGGATGTGTTATACCTGGACTTTCAGAAGGCTTTCGACAAAGTCCCACACAAGAGATTAGCATACAAACTTAAAGCACACGGTATTGACGCTTCAGTATTGATGTGGATAGAGAACTGGCTGGCAGACAGGAAGCAAAGTGTAGGAGTGAACAGGTCCTTTTCAGGATGGCAGGCAGTGACTAGTGGGGTGCCGCAAGGCTCAGTGCTGGGACCCCAGCTATTTACAATATATATTAATGATTTGGACGAGGGAATTAAATGCAACATCTCGAAGTTTGCGGATGACACAAAGTGTGGAGCAGTGTTAGCTGTGAGGACGATGCTAGGAGGCTGCAAGATGACTTGGATAGACTGGGCAAATGCATGGCAGATGCAGTATGATGTGGATAAATGTGAGGTTATCCACTTTGGTGGCAAAAACAGGAAAGTAGACTATTATTTGAACGGTGACCGATTAGGAAAAGGGGAGATGCAACGAGACCCGGGTGTCATGGTACACCAGTCATTGAAAGTAGGCATGCAGGTGCACCAGGCTGTGAAGAAAGCAAATGACATGTTGGCATTCATAGCAAAAGGATTTGAGTACAAGAGCAGGGAGGTTCTACTTCAGTTTTACAGGGTCTTGGTGAGGCCACACCTGGAGTACTGCGTAGAGTTTTGGTCTCCTAATCTGAGGAAAGACATTCTTGCCATAGAGGGAGTACAGAGAAGGTTCACCAGACTGATTCCTGGGATGACAGGACTTCCATATGAAGAAAGACTGGATAGACTCGGCTTGTAGTCGCTGGAATTTAGAGGATTGAGGGGGGATCTCATAGAGACTTACAAAATTCTTAAGGGGTTGAAGAGGCTAGTTGCAGGAAGATTGTTCCCGATGTTGGGGAAGTCCAGGACAAGGGGTCACAGTTTAAGGATAAGGGGGAAGTCTTTTAGGACCGAGATGAGAAAATCGTTTTTCACATAGAGAGTGGTGAATCTGTGGAATTCTCTGCCACAGAAGGTAGTTGAGGCCAGTTTGTTGACCATATTTAAGAGGGAGTTGGATGTGGCCCTTGTGGCTGAAGGGATCAGGGGGTATGGAGAGAAGGCAGGTACAGGATACTGAGTTGGACGATCAGCCATGATCATATTGAAGGCGGTGCAGGGTCGAAGGGCCGAATGGCCTGCTCCTGCACCTAATTTCTATGTTTCTATGTTGAGGCCGCACCTGGTTACCATATATTAATGATTTGGAAGAGGGAATTAAGAGCGGATGCAGTGGCAGTGACTGGGTGGCAGTGTGAAATGTGAAGAGGATGTTAGGAGATTGCAGGGTGACCTGGACAGGTTGAGCGAGTGGGCAGATGTGTGGCAGATGCAGTATAAATGTGAGGTTATCAACTTTGGCGGCAAAAACAAGGGGGCAGATTATTATCTCAATGGGGTTAGGTTAGATAAGGGGGAGGTGCAGCGAGACCTGGGTGTCCTTGTACACCAGTCACTGAAAGTTGGCGTGCAGGTACAGCAGGCAGTGAAGAAAGCTAATGGTATGTTGGCCTTCATAACGAGGATTTCAGTATAGGAGTAAAGAGGTTCTTCTGCAGTTGTATAGGGCTCTGGTAAGACCACATCTGGAGTATTGTGTACAGTTTTGGTCTCCTAATTTGAGGAAGGACATTCTTGTGATTGAGGCCGTGCAGCGTAGGTTCACGAGATTGATCCCTGGGATGGATTGAAAAGACTAGGCTTGTATTCACTGGAGTTTAGAAGGACGAGGGGGATCTTATAGAAACATATAAAATTATAAAAGGACTGGACAAACTAGAGGCAGGGAAAATGTTCCCAATGTTGGGCGAGTCCAGAACCAGGGGCCACAGTCTTAGAATAAAGGTGTGGCCATTTAAGACTAAGGTGAGAAAAAACCTTTCCATAGGTCCTTATACCTCCTCTCTTGACTCCATCCAAGGACCCTGACAATTTTTTCAGGTGAACAGGTTCACTTGCACCTCATCCAGCCTCAACTACCTTGGCCCAAGCTATCTTCTGGTTGCCAAACGTTTTAACTCCCCTTCCCATTCTCATACTGATTTTTTTGCCCTGGGTCTCTTCTGCTGTCAGAGTGAGGCCACATGCAAATTGGAGGAAGAGCTCCTCATATTTTGCTTGGGCAGATTACAACCCAACGGTATAAACTTTGATTTCTCTAATTTCAAGTAATCCTTTCATTCTTGATCTCCCTCCCTCCTCACTCACCCTAGTCATCCTACTGGTTTCACAGTTCACATCCCTGTATCCTTTATCACCTCTTCCCCAGCCAACAATGTACCATTATGAGCTCCACCCTTTTTAACCATATAACCATATAACAATTACAGCAGGAAACAGGCCCTCTCGGCCCTTCCAGTCCGTGCCGACCATTTGTTTTCCCCTAGTCCCATCTACCTGCACTCAGACCATACCCCTCCATTCCCTTCACGTCCATATACCTATCCACTTTACTCTTAAATGTTAAAATCGATCCTGCCTCCACCACTTCTGCTGGAAGCTGATTCCACACAGCCACCACCCTCTGAGTAAAGAAGTTCCCCCTCACGTTACCCCGAAACCTCTGTCCCTTAATTCCCATGTCATGCCCTCTTGTTTGAATCTTCCCTACCCTCAATGGGAAAAACATATCCACGTCAACTCTGTCTATCCCTTTCATCATTTTAAAGACCTCAATCAAGTCCCCCCTTAACCTTCTGCGCTCCAAAGAATAAAGACCTAACTTGTTCAACCTTTCTCTGTAACATAGTTGCTGGAACCCTGGCAACATTCTAGTAAATCTCCTCTGTACTCTCTCTATTTTGTTGACATCCTTCCTATAACTAGGCGACCAAAATTATACACCATACTCCAGAATTGGTCTTACCAATGCCTTGTACAATTTTAACATTACTTCCCTACTCCTATATTCAATGCTCTGATTTATAAAGGCCAGCACACCAAAGGCTTTCTTTACCACCCTATCTACATGCGATTCCACCTTCAGGGAACTACGCACAGTTATTCCTAGATCCCTCTGTTCCACAGCATTCCTCAATTCCCTACCATTTACCATGTACGTCCTATTTTGATTTCTCCTGCCAAGATGTAGCACTTCACACTTATCAGCATTAAACTCCATCTGCCATCTTTCAGCCCACTTTTCCAAATGGCCCAAATCTCTCTGTAGACTTTGAAAATCTACTTCATTATCCACAACACACACCTATCTTAGTATCATCTGCATACTTACTTATCCAATTTTCCACCCATCATCCAGATCATTGATGTACATGACAAACAACAGTGGACCCAACACAGATCCCTGAGGCACCCCACTGGTCACCCGGCTTCCAACCTGACAAACAACCATCCACCATTACTCTCTGACATCTCCCATTCAGCCACTGTTGAATCCATCTTGCTACTCCGCCATTAACACCCAAAAGATTGAACCTTCTTAACCAACCTTCCATGGGGAACCTTGTCAAAGGCCTTACTGAAATCCATATAGACAACATCCACTGCTTTACCCTCATCAATTTCCCTAGTTACCGCTTCAAAAAATTCAAGAAGGTTTGTCAAACATTACCTTCCAGGCACAAATCCATGTTGACTGTTCCTGATCAGACCCTGTTTATCCAGATGCTTATATATATTATCTCTAAGTATCCTTTCCATTAATTTGCCCACCACTGACGTCAAACTAATAGGTCTATAATTGCTAGGTTTATTCTTTGAACCCTTTTTAAACAATGGAACAACATGCGCAGTACGCCAATCCTCCGGCACTATTCCCGTTTCTAATGACATTTGAAATATCTCTGTCATAGCTCCTGCTATTTCTACACTAACTTCCCTCAATGTCCTAGGGAATATCCTGTCAGGACCTGGAGACTTATCCACTTTTATATTTTTCAAAAGTGTCAGTACTTCCTCCTCTTTGAATCTCATAGTTTCCATAGCTACTCTACTCTTTCCCCTTAACTCACCGAGTTCAATATCCTTCTCCTTGGTGAATACCGAAGAAAAGAAATTGTTCAATATCTCCCCATCTCTTTTGGCTCTGCAGATAGCTGTCCATTCTGGTTCTCTAATGGTCCAATTTTATCCCTCGTTATCCTTTTGCTATTAATATAGCTGTAGAAACCCCTTTGGGTTTACTTTCACCTTTCTTGCCAAAGCAACCTCATATCTTCTTTTAGCCTTCCTAATTTCTTTCTTAAGATTCTTTTTACATTCTTTATTCTCCTCTAGCACCACATTTACTCCATGCCTCCTATAATTATTGTAGATATCTCTCTTTTTTCGAAACAAGTGTCCAATTTCCCTTGAAAACCATGGCTCTTTCCAAATTTTACTATTTCCTTTCAACCTAACAGGGACATAAAGATTCTGTACTCTTACAATTTCCCCTTTAAATGTCCTCCATTTCTCTTCTACATCCTTCCGATGAAACAAACTTTCTTGATCATCAGTTAATGGCCCTGATTTGTTCTGGCCTTCTCGTACCTCCAGCCTCCCCCCCCCCCCCCCCCCCCCCCAACCCACCCTTGTCTACTTTCAGTCTGAAGAAGGGTTCTGACCCGAAACATCACCCGTTACTTTCCTCCAGAGATGCTGCCTGACATGTTGTTGCTCCAGCACTGTGTCTTTATCCCTGAGAAATATAACTATTGGCCTCTGGACTTAATGAAATATGTATTTTGAAGTTGATTTGCTGTGAGCCTTTGGGTAGGAGGATGTGAATTTTATTGTAAAAATTCCCCTTTGAGGATGCAAATGAATGTGTTCTTGAAGGTGTTCAATTTTTTTATTAGATTTACATATCCAGGCAAGTGTAATTCAGTCATACTCTGGACACCTACCTTGAGATAGTGGAAGGCTTTGGAGAGTTTGAGGCGAATCACTCTGCAGAATCTGTAACCTACTCTAGTGGCTGGTTCAGTTATGTTTCTAGTCAGTGCTAACCACTGGGAGGCTGATGGCAAAGAATTAGCCAAGAGTAAAACCACTTAATTGTGCATGGAGGTTATTGGATTCTCTTGTGTCTGAGTTGGCCATTCCCGACGCTTACGTTATGAAGATGTTGCAAACGACTTTTTGGTTCAAGCTTGAATGTTGTTCTAAGCCTACTGCATACTGCATTGTTCTAAGATACTGCATATCTGTCATTATTTAAGGAGCTGAAAATGAAACCTGTATAGTGCCAGAAAACAAGCCTTCTTTTATGATCTTGTGGAATTATCAGCTACCTCCTCATTATATCTTGGTCTCTCATAATATTCGGACAATTGTTGCCCCAACCCCCCCTGCCCCATCAACAGATTTGACTTCAAGAAAAGCAATTTCACCGTTGCTCATCATGCATAGCTATAACTTTCCAGATCTAGAAATATCCTGAAAACTTCTCCATCCCCTCTTTACTACAATCACATCTTTGCTATAATGTGGTCGCCAAGACTTTATGTATACTCTAGTTGTGGTCTGACTCATGTTATGTACATAAAACATAGAACTGTGCTGTGCAGGAACAGGCCTTTTGGTCCATGGTGTCTGTGCCAAACATGATGACAAATTAAACTAATCCCTTCTGCAAGCACATTATCCATATTCCTGCATTTCCTGAATATTTATGTGCTTGTTGAATATAATTTCCCTTCTATTACAGTCTGTGCATCAACTAATAGTAGAAAACTTTTCTACTTTAGCTTCTGCTATCTTTAAGGATTGAGGATTTACACTCTGAGGTTGCTTGTTCCTCCACCCAGTCTAGTATCTTCTCATATATTCCACATCCCCATTGCACCTTCTGTAATATATTACGTTTCACTTTACGTAGATTGTTTCATTTGCCTTTTTTTTTGCTGAAATATCCAGACTACAGATTTCATGCAGTCCCACTGACAACCACATAGACTCCGATATCATTTGTATAGCTCTTTATCGTGCTCCCTGTATTTGCTTGATTTAGACCAGGCAGTACCAAGCTTCCGAGCCAAATGACTGGTGATTAAGTACTGCTTGTTGCCTTGTCTGTGTCAAAGACAACTTTTATCAATTTGTTGATTTGAGAGTAGACTAACAATTTACTAGATTGCATTTCACCTGTTTTCTTTGGATCTGTGCCGGTATAATTATCCATTTTGTTAGGTCGATGCCAGTGCTTCAACTGTATGAGAAACTGTCTGGTTAGAGGTGGAGATCGTTTTGAATCAGTATTCTTCAGTATTCCAGCTGCTATTAGTCATTGCCGAGAGAACAACCCTTATTTTTCTTATGCTATTAGTCTTTGCTTAATACAACACTGTCATTTCTTGAAAATCAGGCAAAATAGCTCTGATTAGCTGAAGATTTACATTTGTGATAACAAGGCCTCAGAAAGAGTTTGAGATTGACTCAGATATAGAAGTTGGAGGAGGTCTTTTGGTGCCAGATCTTTCTGTCTGATGTTGCTGATTTCTTTTTCTACCTTGCTGCTATTTTTGTGTACTCATCCTATATCTTCATTACTTAAAAATCTAATGAGTTGCCTCATATATACTTAGCAACTGAGCTTCAAAACAGGCTGTGTAGCAAATTCTAAATTCTTGATGACGAAGCTTCATCTCATCTCCATCCTGAATAATCGAGGCCGATTTTTAATTCTGGAAATCCCGATCTGTGGAATGTTATTGACTCATCTACTCTGTCACAACATTGAGGATGTTGTTTGTTCTAATGAGATCATCTCTCATTCTTTGACCAATACATCGACTCTGCTAGTTGACAAACCCATTATCCCAAGAATCACTGGTGTATGTACTGTGTTGCAAGTTTGCATACCGAGAACCCATCCTGTGCAGTGTTGTAGATACACTTTATATTACATTATATAACTTAATTATATAACTTCAGCCAGACATGTCTACTCTTGTCCTCTTATATTGGAGGCCAACACATCATTCCCAATTGCTATTTGTACCTGCATATTAACTAAGTGATTTGTTTCCAAGGGCATTCGGGTCCCTCTGAGCACCAAAATTATTTGTTCTATGATCATTTTAAAACATGCGCTGTGCTTCTATTTTGGCTGGGGAGGGTTGCAAACACTTCAGTTTTACCTTTTTCACTCGTTGATGGTGATATTCATGGATCCTCCTTTTTGTTGGAAAAATATTCATCGGGCCTAAACTGTTACAACTGGCTGTGCAAGACAGCAGAACTCTAGTGGATTTCATAGAAACATAGAAATTAGGTGCAGGAGTGGGCCATTCGGCCCTTCGAGCCTGCACTGCCATTCAATATGATCATGGCTGATCATCCAACTCAGTATCCCGTACCTGCCTTCTCTCCATACCCTCTGATTCCCCCTAGCCACAAGGGCCACATCTATCTCCCTCTTAAATATAGCCAATGAACTGGCCTCCACTACCCTCTGTGGCAGAGAGTTCCAGAGACCCACCACTCTCTGTGTGAAAAAAGTCCTTCTCATCTCGGTCCTAAAGGATTTCCCCCTTATCCTTAAGCTGTGACCCCTTGTCCTGGACCTCCCCAACATCGGGAACAATCTTCCTGCATCTAGCCTGTCCAACCCCTTAAGAATTTTGTAAGTTTCTATAAGATCCCCTCTCAATCTCCTAAATTCTAGAGAGTATAAACCTAGTCTATCCAGTCTTTCTTCATAAGACAGTCCTGACATCCCAGGAATCAGTCTGGTTTCCTAGCTCTATAGCGTGTTATTTCTGTATCTCATGCATGTTGTCTTATGTTGCCATTTTGGGTTGCCCTCTGGCATGCACTTTTACACTTTTAATTGATCTAAGCTTGTCCCCTGCTTTGATGGTAATGATAGTGAGGGGCATTCTGGGCTAAGGATTTGCAGATTGTGATGGATTGCTACTGGCAATGGCCTTTAGAGTTTTATAGATGTCCTGGCTAGAAATGCTATATCTCAATCAATCTCATTCAGTATGTGATCACCTGCCCCACACAATGTAATAGTGGATATCTCCACAAGGACAGTGTAGTGTACATTCCAGGAAAAGGTGATGGACAAAAGTATTTGCAGCCAATATATAGATCGGGGCATGGTTTCCCTGGTGATATTCTCAAAATATACTGCAGGTTTTTTCTGGCATCGTGACATGGCGAACTGTGGTTATTAATTCGAATGCAACCCTTTTGCGAGAATGCTGCCTTAATGCTAAATCGCTGAATATCTACTTGGCCTGTGTTGTTTTAAAATTTGTTTTCTTACACTGAAAATTGTTGCATTTGCTAATAAACCCATCCAAATCCCATTTTTGTTGTTAACCGGAAATAATATCTCTGTTTATCAGCATGTATGTAAAGAGTTGATAGACAGGTATATGTCTGTAACTGTCAGCAGAAGTACCATTGCTGCAATCTCTTGCCAACACAGACAAATCTCCCCTTCCCCTTTCAAGGCCTCAGATTCAACTGCCTTGTCCTCCACTACTACATTAATCAAAAGCTTCTACCTTTGTAACATCCAACAATTGCATTTGTGCCTGTTGGCACCTGTTACTGAAACCATCGTTATTCAGTTATTCCTCTTTGATGACTTCCCATTTTCCAAGTTAGTCTGTTTCAGTGCATTGTAAATTTTGCAGGCTGCCTGCCATCCAAGCAGCTGAAGCCCTCACCACGCCACTTGCCATGGACTCCCTCCTTCAGAGTCTCTTCACTGAGGCCTTGTGGACCACCCATGTTCCTATGGCCATAAGGCTCCCTAGTGTCTTGGGGGGGGGGGGCAGTACTCTCATGACCTTATCCCTCATTCCAGTGCTTCCAAGTTATCTCTGCACCCTCTGTATGTTTCCCCGCCCCCCCCCCCCCCCCAACTTACCACCTGCTCACACCCGCAGGTTTTGTCCCGACCCAGCTCCTATACCCTGAGATGATTCTCCCCCCACCAGCTTTCTGCGGCCTCAGTCATTCCCCACCTCTTGTTCCGCCAGCCTTCACCACAAATCCCCTCTTCCATACCCGCACCACCATCTTCAAATCTCTAATACCATCCCAGATGTTGTGTTCCCTCCTTAACCTCTTGGATTCCCCCTCCCACTTGGGTCTGTGGTTCCCTCTTGATTGTCCCTTCCGAAGTACGTTCATGTTTTCCCTCAAACCTCCCCTCCGCCCAAGTCTTTCTTTTAATCTTCCTTTAACTCCTTCTAAATACATGTCATTTAAACATCCTAGCATCTATTATTTGCTGCCTTTTCATCTCTTGCCTTCCCACCTTGGTTAAATATATCATTTTTGGCATTGATCACAAATTATTTATTGGTTATTTGTTCAACTAAAATGTCAACTATCTGAAAAATGTCCAATTGTGTAATATCTTAGGAAATGCTTCCAAAGAGATACAATATGACTAATTGTGCTTATACATGTTGTAACTGCTGTCACACAGGTTTATTTTATGTTGTTTAATTTAGTCTAAGAAGTAAAGCATCTAATGTATTGTTCCTTTTTCCCTACAGATTCTACCGGCATTATGTGTATTGATATACCACACAGACATTAATGTAAGTGATACAAAGACTCGACAGGGTAAATTTTCAGTCTTTTGGGTACATGTATTCTCAGATTTTATTAATTTTAATACAAGCAGGATTTTACATGCAATTCAACTTCTCAATGTTTCATGACATTTGAACACGAGACCTTTGATCTGCGAATGTACATCTTGTATCAGGAGGGAACTCCAAATTGCATCAAGTGGCCTGAACATCTACATTGGTAGGAAGTATCATGAACTGAGCTCAAACTCTGTTCTTCTACATATTGGTTTAACTGGAATTACATTCCAGGAGATCCTCCTCCTCAGCGCTGCTACCAATTTGGTTAGGCCAATCTAGATGCAAATTAAAATCACCCATGATAACTGCTGTACCTTTACTACACGCATCCCTAATTTCCTGCTTGATGCTATCCCCAACCTCGCTACTGCTGCTTGGTGGTCTGTATACAACTCCACCAAGCGTTATCTGCCTTGGCTATTTCGCAGTTCTACCCATACCGATTCTACAGCATCCAAGCTAATGTCTCTCCTTGTTATTGCATTCATCTCCTTTTTTAACCAGCAATGCCACCGACCTCTTCCTTTCTGTATATCCTTCCTAAATATCAAATAGCCCGACATATTTAGCTCCCAGCCTTGGACACCCTGGAGCCATGTCTGTGTAATTCCAACTATATCATATTCCTTAACTACTAACTGCACATTTAATTAATCCACCTTATTACGAATGCTCCTCGCATTAAGGCTCAAAGCTTTCAGGTTTGTTTTTCGTACCTCCCTTCTACATTTTGTTTCTGTCCTCCTTTTATGTCCCTCTGCCTCCTTGGATTGGTTTCCATCCCCCTGCCCTGTTAGTTTAAACGTGACCTTTCCTCCACTCTCCCGTTAACTGCACGCATATGCTTCCACGTTGTTGACCCTACCCCCTGCACTCTTTAGTTTAAACCCGTGTAGCACTAGAACATGAACGCATTCAGAGTGTCGTTGCTAAATTTGCTGATGACACAGAAATAGGAAAGTAAGTTGTGAAGGGGACATAAGATGCAAACGTTAAATGCATGGACGAAGGTATGACTGTTATAGAAATGAAAGGGAAATTAGGAATGCATTGGACATAAAAACAATTTTGCTGGGTGAAATGCAAGAAAGCACAGTCTAGCCAGTTGGACAGAAAAGCAGCAAATGGAATTTTTATCTATTGAAGTGTGAGGTAATGCATTTTGGGATGTGTCATAAAGCAAGAGAATATACCGTAAATGGAGGGATATTCAAAAGTTGAGGTGGAATGGAAGGACGGAGTCCTTAAAGACATATCAGGAGGTGATTAAAAAGACTTGTGGGATGCTCTTTTTTGCTTTTAAGAGTAGGCAGATTGTAGTATAATTGTGTGCAACATTTGTTAGACCATATCTTGAGCATCATGTCCAGTCATCATTTTATAGTAAGCTGTAATTCTCCTGGTGATTGTGCCAAGGACAATGACGGGAAGATTTGAGTTCTGCAGAGAGATTGGATAATTGGTACATAGTAAAGAGAAAAGATCTGTTTCTCTTTATAGGATATAAAAAATCAAGGAGCTCAGATTTAAAGTAATTAGTAGAAAGATTAGGCAGGAGGAGATTTGTTTCCATATGGAACGATTAAGTGTCTGTAACACGCTACCTGAAAGGGTTGTGGAGATGAAAACTCTTCCTGCATTTAAAGAGGCCCTGGGTGAATATTTGAAGACCCAGTATCTGCAGGCTTAGGGGCCAAACATTGAAATGTGGGATGATATAAGGTACCTAATTTTCGACTGGCATTGACATGTGAAAGACCACCTGTGTCATAGGTTTTCTGTGGTTCTATGTAAAGCTTGGAGGAATACATCTTGTTATGTGAAAGAATAAATGGATACATGTTGTAAAGCAGGTTGGATCCAAGAATTTATCTTGTTTTATTTTTATTTCTGTGCGAATTTGGAATATTATTACATTAGCTTCTCCAAAAGAACATCACAAACTTATTGTCGAGAAATACAGTGCCATCCACAATAAACCCATAATTTATTTATTTGTCTCTGTACTCCACAATTTGAGATTTGTAATTACAAAAATCACACGTGGTGAAAGTGAACATTGTCAGATTTTATTAAAGGGCGTTTTTATACATTTTGGTTTCAACATGTAGAAATTACAGCTGTGTTTATACATAGTCCCCCCATTTCAGGGCACCATAATGTTTGGGACACATGGCTTCACAGGTGTTTGTAATTCTCAGGTGTATTTAATTGCATCCTTAATGCAGGTATAAGAGAGCTCTCAGCACCTAATCTTCCAGTCTTTCCATCGCTGTTGGGAACTTTTATTGCTGTTTATCAACATGAGGACCAAAGTTGTGTCAATGAAAGTCAAAGAAGCCATTATGAAACTGAGAAGCAAGAATAAAATTGTTAGAGACATAAGCCAAACAGGCTTACCAAAATCAACTGTTTGGAATGTCATTAAGAAGAGAGAGAGCATAGGGAGGTTGCACGCAGTTGAGGTCATGACCCGTGACCCGTACTGTTGCCACGCAACACCACCTGGAGTACACGCGGTGAACTGCAAGTAAGCATTTACTATGGCTGGCAGCACACCCCGACCCCGGCCCTGCTCCACACCGGCCCCGTGTGTGGGCGCTGCCGACCCACAGCCCCGTGACAGTGTGGCCCACAGAGGGAGTCGTGGCCGGACAGCGCTGACCCGGGGGGGAAAGTGGGGGCTGTCCCGAGGGATGCGCTCCTTCGACCGCTTACACCTTGGTGCTCGTGTTGAACCTTCCCGCTTTCAATGACAGCACCCACAAATATTTGTAGCGCAGTAAAAGACAATTCTGGCGGTTTTTAACAGGTAAGAAGATACGTGTTCCGTGTGTTAACAGTGTGTGCCGAGGCAGCCATGTCCTCCACATGGATTGAGCAGCTCTGTGCATCACGCCCTTAGACCCGATGACCTTACATGCAACCCCCCCTATTGGTGAGTTTAATAATCGCAAAGGGACTGGCAGGCCAAGGAAGACCTCCACAGCTGATGACAGAAGAATTCTCTCTATAATAAAGAAACACCCCCAAACACCTGTCCGACAGATCAGAAACACTCTTCAGGAGTCGGGTGTGGATTTGTCAATGACCACTGTCCCCAGAAGACTTCATGAACAGCAATACAGAATCTACACTGCAAGATGCAAACCACTGGTTATCTGCAAATATAGGATGGCCAGGTTACTGTTTGCCAAGAAGTACTTAAAAGAGCAACCACAGTTCTGGAAAAAGGTCTTGTGGGCGGATGAGACGAAGATTAACTTATATCAGAGTGATTGCAAGAGCAAAGTATGGAGGAGTGAAGGAACTGCCCAAGATCCAAAGCATACCACCTCATCTGTGAAACACGGTGGTGGGGGTGTTATGGCCTGGGCATGTATTGCTGCTGAAGGTACTGGCGCGCTTATCATCATTGATGATACAACTGCTGATGGTAGTAGCATAATGAATTCTGAAGTGTATAGACACATCCTATCTGCTCAAGTTCAAACAAATGCCTCAAAACTCAATTTTCCAGCGGTTCATTTTACATCAAGACAATGATCCCAAACATACTGCTGAAGCAACAAAGGAGTTTTTTGAAGGTAAAAAATGGTCACCCGATCTGAACCCAATTGAGCATGCCTTTTATATGCTGAAGAGAAAACTGAAGGGGACTAGCCCCCAAAACAAGCATAAGCTAAAGATGGCTGCATTACAAGCCCGGCATAGCATCGCCAGAGAAGACACCCAGCAACTGGTGATGTCCATGAATCGCAGACTTCAAGCAGTCATTGCATGCAAACGATATGCAACAAAATACTAAACATGACTATTTCCATTTACATGACATTGCTGTGTCGCAAACATTATGGTGCCCTGAAATGGGTGGACCATGTATAAACACAGCTGTAATTTCTACACGGTGAAACCAAAATGTATAAAAATGGCCTTTATTAAAATGTGACAATGTGTACTTTGACCACATGTGATTTTTTTCTATTACAAATCTCAAATTGTGGAGTACAGAAGCAAATCAATATATGATGGGTATTTGTCCCAAACATTATGGAGGGTACTGTATGTTGAGTCTCACTGTTCATGATTGTCACTTCATTCTCTGCAGCAAATTTGTAGGCTACTGTCACTCCTGTTGCTATTAAAAAACACTTATTCATAACACTTATTTATTTTTTGAGCAGCCCTTCTGCTTTATGTGGAATTTTGCATCTAGAATCACAGGAGATCAGGACTTTTTATCCATTGAAAACTGCAATAACGAATGGAACATCTTTACTTTGTCAATAAGAAGAACTTTGGTTGTCCAGCCAACTTGCTACTGGCTGGGACTTTAGTCATTGCCCCTATGCGAACTAGCAGTGTGGTTTCCTATTTTTGCTACATGCTATATTTTGTGGTGGTACTTTGAGTTAATGGCTACGTTCATGAATTTGCTATAATTTAGTTTATTTTATAGAGATTGTACAATAGTAGCCCATTGAATGCACATCATGCTGTGCTACATTGTATTTGAAACACAGAAGTCAAGTCAAGTCAAGTCACATTTATTTATATAGCACATTTAAAAAACAACTCTCATTGACCAAAGTGCTTTACATTTGCCATTTACCTAATGACTACTCTGGTTTCTGATCTATTCAAGACCCTTCTTACTTATTCATCTCATAAACACATCCTACATTTTTTTCTGTCTGTACTTTGCATCCTCTTACATGCATCTAAACCATTAATTTAAAATAAAGTGTGGTAACAAGTTCTGTTTTCAATCATTCTTAGTAGAGAAGTTGCCAATACATCACCAGTTTGATATATTGGTGACTGAACTGATATTTGAATTGTTTCTCTATTGAAGGTGTTAACCTATTTTGATTTTGACGGGATCTAATTATTTATTTTAATATATTCAAGATACTTGTGGATACCGTCTGGGCTTTGTCCTACCTGACAGATGGAGGTAATGAACAAATACAGATGGTGATTGACTCGGGTGTGGTGCCTTTCCTTGTTCCACTTCTGAGTCACCAAGATGTCAAGGTTCAGGTGAGAAAACGTTAAAACATGTTCCACTTGTCCAAATGAACACTAAAAGTCAAAATAAGCTTGACCAGAACTTTGTTGACTACTATGAACGCAACTTTTTATTTTATTGTAAGGTATTTCCTCGTCCATGCTATTTTCGGTTATTATAACTACTGTGTACTTATAGGTACTTATTTCAGATCTTGGTCGAGTGTTCAATACTGTGGACTAAACACTGACACGAAAGGCGGCACTTTGCTTTATGATCACGATCCTAGTTATTCTGCATAGAGAAATGTTGTGTGGTGTTAATACAGTGTCCTCCATAATGTTTGAGACAAAGACATATCATTAATTTATTTTCCTCTGTACTCCACAGTTTGAGATCTGTAATAGATAAAAACACATGTGGTTAAAGTGCACATTATCAGAATATATTAAAGGTATTTTTATACATTTAGGTTTCACCATGAAGACATTACAGCAGTGCTTATACATAGTCCGTCCATTTCAGGGCACCATCATGTTTGGGATACATGGCTTCACAAGCGTTTGTAATTGCTCAGGTGTGTTTAATTGCCTCCTTAATAAAGTGAGTGATCAGCACCTAGTCTTTCCTCCAGTCTTTCCATCACCTTTGGAAACTTTTATTGCTGTTTATCAACATGAGGACCAAAGTTGTGCCAATGAAAGTCAAATAAGCCATTATGAGACTGAGAAACAAGAATAAAACTCTTAGAGACTTCAGCCAAACCTTAGGCTTACCAAAATCAACTGTATGGATCATTATTAAGAAGAAAGAGAGCACTGGTGAGCTTACTAATTGCAAAAGGACTGGCAGGCCAAGGAAGACCTCCACAGCTGATGATAGAAGAATTCTCTCTATAATAAAGAAAAAAACCCAAACACCTGTCTGACAGATCAGAAACACTCTTCAGGAGTCAGCTGTGGATTTGTCAATGCCACTGTTCGCAGAAGACTTCATGAACAGAAACACAGAGGCTACACTGCAAGATGCAAACCACTGGTTAGCACCAAAAATAGGTTACTGTTTGCCAAGAAGTACTTAACAGAGCAACCACATTTCTGGAAAACGGTCTTGTGGACAGATGAGGCGTAAGATTAACATATGATGGCAAAAGCAAAGTATGGAGGAGAGAAGGAACTGCCCAAGATCCAAAGCATACCACCTCATCTGTGAAACACGGTGGTGGGGGTGTTATGGCCTGGGCATGTATGGCTACTGAAGGTACTGGGTCACCTATCTCATTGATGATACAACTGCTGATGGTAGTATAATGAATTCTAAAGTGTATAGATACATCCTATCTGCTCAAGTTCAAACAAATGACTCAAAACTCATTGACCGGCGATTCAATCTACAGCAAGACAATGATCCCAAACATATTGCTAAAGCAACAAAGGAGTTTTTTTAAATCTAAAAAATGGTCCACTCTTGAGTGGCCAAGTCAATCACCGGATCTGAACCCAATTGGGCATGCCTTTTATATGCCGATGAGAAAACTGAAGGGGACTAGCCCCCAAAACAAGCATAAGCTAAAGATGGCTGCAATACAGGCCTGGCAGAGCATCACTAGCGAAGACATCCAGCAACTGGTGAAATCACAGACATCAAACAGTCATTGCATGCAAAGGATATGCAACAAAATATTATATCTGACTACTTTTATTTACATGACATTGCTGTGTGCCAAATGTTATGGTGCCCTGAAATGGGGTGGGGACTATGTATAAACACTGCTGTCATTTCTTCATGGTGAAACCAAAATGTGTAAAAATGGCCTTTATTAACATCTGACAATGTGCACTTTATCCACATGTGATTTTTTTTCTATTATAAATCTCAAATTATGGAGTATAGATGCAAATAGATAAATGATGGGTCTTTGTCCCAAACATTATGGAGGGCACTGCAATAATGATGAGGTAACCATAATAATAGGATGTTGAAAGTACGCATCCCCAGTCTCAGGAACAGCATCTTCACCTCTGTTATCAGGCTTCAGAACGCTTCCTACATGAACGAGAGTACAATCTGATTATCCAACCTACCTACCTCATGGTGGACATGAGACTTTGTCTCTGGAACTGCTACGCTACAATACTAACTATATTCTGCTCTCCTTATCTTTCTCTTTGCTCTACCTATTGTACTTGAGTTTGGCTTGATTGTATTTGTGTGTCATATTATCTGATTTGATTGGATAGCACACAAACAAAAGCATTACACAGTACCACGGCTCTATGGCAATAATAAAACCTAAACCTAAAATATGAATAATAATTGTTTTTAATTATAGTGAAAACAGTAATTATTAAGCTTGTAATTTTAAATGGCGTTGAATAAATATGGAAAAAAGTCGTATCATCTATTTTTCCTCTTGCATACAGACAGCCGCCTTGAGAGCAGTCGGCAACATAGTGACGGGTACAGATGAACAGACGCAAATTGTTCTTAACTGTGATGTTCTATCACATTTTCCTAATCTCCTGACCCATCCAAAAGAGAAGATCAACAAGGTAAAATAAAATGTTGCCATGTGCAGAGCTGCACAAGTAGTATGGATTTTCCGTATTTTGTACGGAAATGCGATCAGAATGCGGATGTACGGATTTGCTTTGTACAATACGGATTTTTAAAAAATCAGCACAACTTCCTGTTTCATCTTGCTGCTTAAAAATGCAAGGATATAAAAAGTCATACTGTACCTCTAAAAATTACAGCAGATTAAATCTACTAGTATTTTAAATTTCTAGATCTGGATGATTATATTCGTAAGCTTCAATCTGCCTGTCCAGCTACAGGTTTAAACAGCACTGTCAGTTTAATGCCTAGGAATTTAAACGAACAACGCTATGGGTTCTAAAAATAGCACTCCCATCTGGAGCGCTTTACTCATAGCGCTATGGACTTTACACATAGTGCTATGGCCACACGCTATGGGTCACAGACTGTTAGGGGAGGGAGGGAGTGGGGGGGGGAGGGAGAAAAAAAGGAAGGAGAGAGGGAGGAAGAGAGTGGGAGGGAAAGAGGGAGGGGGAGGAAGAGAGAGGGAGGGAAAGAGAGAGAGAGAGAGGGAGGGTGGGAGGGAGAGGGAGGGAAAGAGAGGAAGGACGGAGAGAGAGCGAGGGATGGAGAGGGAGGCTTCCAAAATGGCTTCTACATCATCATCGTCATCTGGTGCTAAAAGCAGGAAGCAGCCGTTCAAACAGCGGTATACAAAGAGATGGCAATGAATGCACTGTCAAGTAAGGTGCGTAGAAGACGTGTCAATTGGTGGCAAAGTTATACATTCTTGTACTGTTACATGGGTATGACCGCACATAAAAAATAACGCTTTTTTCAGCAAAATGGCACAGCGTAAAAATACTGATTTCTTCAATAATTTCCTCAATAAAAATACTGACATTCAGGTACTAGAATACTGAAATGCTCCGACAAAACTTGGCAGCTCTGCATGTAGCCCTTCTAACTGGAAAGATACTTCAGGTTTCTCTACTAGTCTTGTGACAACAACAGAGTTCAGTTTTATATACAAGCAGTAACATGAGTTTCAGTTGGTGGATCTTGAATAGTTGCCACTGTCAGCGTATCATGGCTGATCTATCTCTCCCTCCTAACCCCATTCTCCTGCCTTCTCCCCATAACTCCTGACACCCGTACCAATCAAGAATCTTATCTATCTCAGCCTTAAAAATATCCATTGATTTGGCCTCCTCAGCCTTCTGTTGCAAAGAATTCCACAGATTAACCACCCTCTGACTAAAGAAATTTCTCCTCATCTCCTTCCTAATGGAGCATCCTTTAATTCTGAGGTTATGACCTCTAGTCAGAGATTCTCTCATTAGTAGAAACATCCTCTCCACATCTACTCTATACAAGTAGGTGGGCGAACAGCAGCCTCCAGAGATCCCCACTATCCCAAAGGTAATTAAATTAATTCCGTATGAAATGAAGCAATGACTGACACCACTGGGAACAGCAGAGACTAGGATACCAGACAGCAGTACAGTTGGAGTACGTCGGATGTACTTTAGAAATAAGTACCTTTAGCCAAGGTGCTCCGGTGTATTTACAACGCTGGCATTGTAGCAGACAATTTGACAAATTACCCATATATGTCTTTTTCATTAAAAAAACACAACAAATTCAATCTGGCTGATTTGAATGCTATATTTCTACTCTGAATGATCAGTAAAGTAATAGACAGTGTTGTTGGCAGTGCTTTCAAACAGTGCTCACTGACTAATGCCTTATTGGGGTTTCACCGGGGTCCAAACCTCATCACAGCTTTGGTCCAAAGGGTGATCATAAACTTGAATCCTAATTGTAAGGTAAGACTGATTAACCTTGATACTAAACAAGTATTTGAATTAAAAAAGCACGCAATGTGCTTTACTATCTTAGCAGGTCAGGCAGCATCTCTGGAAGTTCAACCCGCCTGAACCTATCTGATCTCCTGGTTGCCAGGCACTTTAATTCTCCTTACCATTCCTACACAGGGGGATGGGATATTTGGAGAAATGGGTGTGTATCTGGGTGGGGCACATGGAAGAGCAGGGCAAAGGAAAATGGGGGGATTGGGGGTGGGGGGGGGGGGTGGGGGGTTTGGGTTACCAAAAATTGGAGAATTCAATGTTTATAATGTTGGGTTGTAAGCTACCCAAGCGGAATGTGAGATGCTGTTCCTTGGTTTGCGTAAAACCTCACTCTTTCATCTTTACTGGTCTGAATCTTGCAATTTGCAACGCTAAAGTATTTTATTCAAGCGCATGGCTCACCCACACTTTGTCAATAACGTATTGAGTTGAACAGTAAATGCTGGTTTTGCCATCAAAATTACTGAAAAGTGAATATATTTTAAAACAATCATTGGCCTGAGTTGACTGTGTGGTGGGTCTGGGTAAAGTGGGTGATTATGAAATAATATGATTCTGCGGTTCGTTAAATATATTTCTGACATAACCTTGGCTTGGTAATTATGAGCTAAAATGAGAGTTTTTTTAATTTGTTGGATTAAATCTGCTTGAATGATTACAAATATGGAAGTGTCGTGGTTGGATATTTGTACTTTCTGGACACATTTGGTTCTGCTTGTAAAATGGCAGCAGAGGCCCATGTTTCTTTGACAATCTGACATCCACCCTACATCTTTCTCACCACCCTACATCTGCTCCATCTCAGTTGGTTGGCATTTTATTCTACGCAGTGCCAACTGCCCAGAACCTTTGAGAGTGTAGCTGAAATTGTTAGAACTAATTGTGGTTTGAGAGCTATCCGTGGAAACCTTTTGAATCTTATTTTACTTGTGTGCACCAACCGAATCTGCAAAAAGTTATTGGCTTATTGGTGGCAAGAGCCCACGGTTGATGTTTTGTATGAATTGTCTTTGGCAGGAAGCAGTGTGGTTCCTCTCCAATATTACAGCAGGAAACCAGTTGCAAGTACAAGCTGTAATAGATGCTGGTTTGATTCCCATGATTATTCATCAGCTGGCAAAGGTAAGGAAAATATGAAATACAATCTATGTAAAGGCCACAATTTGAAATTGAAATAATGGTAGTACCAGTGATGTTTAATTCACAATGCAAAGGAATTAAAGAACTAGTTATTTTCATGTATAATCCCTCCCCAGTTTATAACACCCAATTTATGGATATTTAATACATAGGAAGGAGATCTCATAAGTATTATTAGAATCAAAAGTGTAGCTGTGGCCTGTCACTATTTTAATATTTATACAGCATAGAAATAGACCTTTCAATCCAACTCACCCATGCCAATGAAGATGTCCCACCCAAACTAGTCTGATTTGTCTGCATTTGGCCCACATCCCTCTAGACCATTTCTATCCATGTAACTATCCAAATGTCTTTTGTACTCATCGCTGACTGCTCGTTATGTCTATCTGGTGCCCTCCATGTGAAAAGGTTACTGTGGGTCCCTTTTAAATCTTTCCCCCTCACCTTAAATATATGCCCTATAATTTTATGATCCCCTGCACTTGGAAAAAGGTTGCTTCCTCGTGCGCCTAATAATTTTATATACCTCTATAATATCACCTCTCAACTTCCAGAGGGAAAAGTCCCAGGCTATTCACTTTCTCATTGTAACTCAAGCCCTCAGTTCTGAAACCTCGTAAATCTTTTCTGCACCCTTTACAGCTAAATGGCATGGCTGGGTAATCAGAGCTGAACACATTATTCCATGTATGATCTCATCAGTGACCTATACAGTTATAACATGATGTGTCAATTCCTGTATTCAGTGTCCTTATTGATCAAGGCCACCATCAACACCCTGTCTACCTGTGTCACCAACAGTGCCCTCCATAATGTTTGGGACAAAGACCCATCATTTATTTGCCTCTGTATTCGACAATTTGAGATTTGTAATTACAAAAGTCATATGTGGTTAAAGTGCACATTGTCAGATTTTATTAAAGGGTATTTTTATACATTTTGGTTTCACCATGTAGAAATTACAGCTGTGTTTATACATAGTTCACCCATTTCAGGGCACCATGATGTTTGGGACACATGGCTTCACAGGCGTTTGTAATTGCTCAGGTATGTTTAATTGCCTCCTTAATGCAGGTATAAGAGAGCTCTCAGCATGTAGTCTTTCCTCCAGTCTTTCCTTCACCTTTGGAAACTTTTATTGCTGTTTATCAACCCGAGGACCAAAGTTGTGCCAATGAAAGTCAAAGAAGCCATTATGAGACTGAGAAACAAGAATAAAATTGTTAGAGACATCAGCCAAACCTTGGGCTTACCAAAATCAACTGTTTGGAACATCATTAAGACAGCACTGGTGTGCTTACTAACCACAAACGGACTGGCAGGCTAAGTAAGACATCCACAGCTGATAACACAAGAATTCTCTCTATAATAAAGAAACACCCCCAAATACCTGTCCGACAGATCAGAAACACTCTTCAGGTGTGGATCTGTCAATGACCACTGTCCGCAGAAGACTTCATGAACAGAAATACAGAGGCTTCACTGCAAGATGCAACCACTGGTTAGCCGCAAAAATAGGATGGCCAGGTTACAGTTTGCCAAGAATTACTTTACAGAGCAACCACAGTTCTGGAAAAAGGTCTTGTGGACAGATGAGACGAAATTTAACATATCAGATTGATGGCAAGAACAAAGTATGTAGGAGAGAAGGAGCTACCCAAGACCCAAAGCATACCACTTCACCTGTGATACACGATGGTGGGGGTGTTATGGCCTGGGCATGTATGGCTGCTGAAGGTACTGGCTCATTTATCTTAATTGATGATACAACTGCTGATGGTAGTAGCATAATGAATTCTGAAGTGTATAGACACAATCCTATCTGCTCAAGTTCAAACAAATGCCTCAAAACTCATTGGTCGGCGGTTCATTCTACAGCAAGACAATGATCCCAAACGTACCGTTAAAGCAACAAAGGAGTTTTTCTAAGCTAAAAAATGATCAATTCTTGAGTGGCTGCCAATCACCCGTTCTGAATCCAATTGAGCATGCCTTTTATATGCTGAAGAGAAAACTGAAGGGGGCTAGCCCCCAAAACAAGCATAAGCTAAAGATGGCTGCAATACAGGCCTGGCAGAGCATCACCAGAGAAGACCCCCAGAAGGTGATGTCCATGAATCGCGGACTTCAAGCAGTCATTGCATGCAAAGGATATGCAACAAAATACTTAACATGACTACTTTCAGTTACATGACATTGCTTTGCCCCAAACATTATGGTGTCCTGAAATGGGGGGACTATGTATAAACACTGCTGTAAATTCTACATGGTAAAAGTAAAATGTATAAAAATGGCCTTAATCAAAATCTGACAATGTGCACTTTAACCACATGATTTTTTTCTAGTACAAATCTCAAATTGTGGAGTACAGAGGCAAATAAATAAATGATGGGTCTTTGTCCCAAACATTATCGAGGGCACTGTATGTATTTGTACCCCCACCATTCTCTCTCCCAAGAACAAAGGCTACCAGTTTCACCGACATTAGCCGCAGAAGAAAGTTGCTTTGGAAACATTCAAAAAAAAAACTCTTCATCAATTCTGCAATTTATTGTAATGTTGAGAATTTGATCGTATGAGACGGTTACTGAAGATGTATTTCTGACTGTGATGTAATGAAAGTTGAGCTGCATCTTTTTCATTTTAGGGAGATTTTGGAACTCAAAAAGAAGCTGCTTGGGCAATCAGTAACTTGACAATTAGTGGCAAAAAGGAACAAGTAAGTGAACTACAGTCAAATAATTTTTCACACATTTTTATTGTCTTTTCCTTCCCATAACACTGTTTGTTTATCTATTTCCTGTTTTATGGATTCCATATTTTGTTTCACCAATCTGTGACCTAACATCCTTTGCTCGGAGAGATTGTCATATCCTCCACATTTAATATTTTGGTGACAATCTTACATTTCTCCCCTCTACTCCAATCAGTCTGAAGAAGAGTACCAACTCAAAGGTATGTCTGTCCATTCACTCCAGAGATGGTGCCTGACCCGCTGAGTTCCACCACTGGTTTGTTTTTTGCTCAAGACTCCAGACACTGCAGTTTCTTGTGTCATCACCCAAACAATTTTTATCACCAGGACATGAATTAACTCCCAATGTTGTCAACTTTCTGCTCCCAGAAATAAGACCAAATTCCTTTCAATGACAAAGAGACTATTGCTTGGTCATATAAATGATTAAAAATGAAATTTAAATTTATTTTTCATTTCTCAATACCAAATAGCACTGTTGGCCAGACAAGATTTACCCATGTGCAGAGTAGTTCAGCAATTCAAACCTGATTAATCTGAAAGACTGGTCACAAAATCGCAATTTCAATAATCTTTTCATTAGCTAATGTCAATGATAAATTCTCGAGTAATCCTTATTTGGAGGTACATTTTCTTCAGGCTCGACCTATTAATAACTGAACAGTTTCTTATCCATCCTGGAGTATGCGTTAAAGGCTTCAGGTGCACCAAGCTTTCAGCCTCTCTTCATGCATTCTCTTTATATCCCAAAAGCTCCACTGAGCATAAATTCTTGAACAATGTGTTTGGATGGGAAAGGCAGTTTTCACTCTGGTTATACAAACTAGCTTGCAAGGCCTAATGTTCATTTGGCTGCTACTTAGAAACTAGTTCTTGCTTTGTTGCATTCATCCTGTGATAAGAAGTTTCAGTTGTTGAAACTTTTGAATTATTTGGTATTTTTCAAATATCTTTCCTCCTAAAATTATTTGATGTCTAATGGAAACTTCTAATATCAGGCATTGACATGGACAGTTCCTTTGTACTTTGGACTTTGTACTCAAAAATATGGAATCTTTCTGGGGTAAAACAGCACTATCAACAGTTAGAACATGGTTCTAATTGTTAAAAGGGAAAGTACAATAAATATAATTAAAATTATAGATGCAGTTCATTGTACCCACTTAATCTTTCCTTATATTTGACTTAAATTAACGAGAGTTGAGGGAAAATACTGCATTGCCATGTATAAATGAGTTAGATTAAGAAATTTGTGAATATGACATATATAATGTTTCTTTGTTCTAGGTTGAGTACCTCGTACAACAGAGTGTAATCCCCCCTTTCTGCAATTTACTGGGAGTGAAAGATACTCAGGTAGTGCAGGTTGTGCTTGATGGACTGAACAATGTTCTAAAAATGGCTGGAGAAGAAGCAAGCACAATAGCAGAAGTGATAGAGGAATGCGGAGGTGAGTTTCCAGAACTTGAATTTCTCATTCAGATCCATTATTTTTAGTTCTGACATTTTTAATCATTCAATAAAAATTGTCCTTGTCTAGATTGCAGATAAAGCACAATGTAATTTTTTTGCTGTTGCATTAAAGTTCTAAAATTGGCTGTAACCTGCAAGACCATCACACAATTGTTTCAACAACATCCAATTTGTTTTCTCCTCATAGGTTTGGAAAAAATAGAAGCTCTGCAACAACATGAAAATGAAGAAATCTATAAACTAGCCTATGAAATCATCGATCAGTTCTTCTCTGGTGATGACGTAAGTTGATTATTAATTTCTTTCAGATAGTTGGTTTAGCTCCTAGGTTGTTTGATTTCAAAGGAAGGAGAAAGTAGAATCTTAAAATGGATCCAATATACCTTCATCCCTCAGAGTTAACTAGGACCATATATGCAACAGCATATCTGTTCATCTCTCAGAGCGTCATAGAGTCATACAACACGAAATGGTCCCTTCAGCCCAACTCGTCCATGCCAACCAAGGTGCCCCATCTCAGCTAGTCCCATTGCCTGTATTTGGCCCACATCTATACATACCTAAACCTCTGATCTTGTAATCTTCCCGTTTGCGCGTTTTTTCTATTTGCGCAAAAACAGTACGCAATAGCGCTACGATTCTCATTCACCGTTCTCCTGTGCTGCCAGTGCACCAAGTTTCATTCCAATCGGTGACATAATGTAAAAGTTAGCGAGGTTTAAAAATGTCCAATGGAGGTCTCGAACCGGACACAATTTTCGGAGGGGCCGGAAGCGGCCCAGCCCGGCGCAGAGTCGGAGATGTCGCCAAACGGAAAGCGGAGACTCTGATCCAGGCGGAGGAGAACGACCAGCGACCAGCGCCCGCTGTGAGTCCCCTTCGCACCGCCAGTTCGAGCCCCTTCCCCTCTGGTACCCCTCGCTGGCCCCTGCCCCTCTCCCCTGTGATGCCCTCTTCGCCACCCTCCATGGCTCTTCCCCCATCTTTTCTCCGAGCTCTCTCCCCTCTCCCGCTCGCCCACACACCCTTCTCCCCCCTCCACACCAGTCCACACCCCCCTCCCCTACAACCCCCCGCCCACACACAGCCCTACCTTAGCTTATGAAGTAGGGTAGTTTGATGTTATGAGCTGGCATTATTTAGGGGGTTCTGATCTATCAAATTCTCTCTCTTAAATGAGATAGACCAAAACATTTCTAAATAGGGAAATAAATATTTACTTATCAGGATTAGATTTATTTTTATGCTGGAGCATGTGATGCATTTATAGAAAGATATTGGTATTTTTACACTATTTGGTGGTTATGCATTGTTCTTTCTCTCTGGGCCTAATTGCAAATCTGTTCCCTTCTAGTATTTTCATTATGCCGCCTTAATATATGACTGTTGGTACTGTGTAATTGAGCCTAATGCAGAACAAGCTGAATGGAATCTTGTATACAGTGCCCTCCATAATGTTTGGGACAAAGATCCATCATTTATTTATTTGCTTCTGTACTCCACAATTTGAGATTTGTAATAGAAAAAATCACATGTGGTTAAACTGCACATTGTCAGATTTTAATAAAGGGTATGTTTATACATTTTGGTTTCACCACGTAGAAATTACAGCAGTGTTTATACATTGTCCCCTCATTTCAGGGCACCATAATGTTTGGGACACAGCAATGTCAATTAAATTAAAGTAGTTATGTTTAGTATTTTGTTGTATATCCTTTGCATGCAATGACTGTTTGAAGTCTCTGCTAGGCCTGTATTGCAGCATTTTTAGCTTGTGCTTGTTTTGGGGACTAGTCCCCTTCAGTTTGCTCTTCAGCATATAAACGGCATGCTCAATGGGGTTCAGATCGGGTGACCATTTTTTACCTTTGAAAAACTCCTTTGTTGCTTTAGCAGTATGTTTGGGATCATTGTCTTGCTGTTGAATGAACTGCCGGCCAATGAGTTTTGAGGCATTTGTTTGAACGAGCAGATAGGATATCTATACACTTCAGAATTAATTATGCTACTACCATCAGCAGTTGTTTCATCATTGAAGATAAGTGAGCCAGTACCTTCAGCAGCCATACATGCCGAGGCCATAACACCCCCACCACCGTGTTTCACAGGTGTGGTGATATGCTTTGGACCTTGGGCAGTTCCTTCTCTCCTCCATACTTTGCTCTTGCCATCACTCTTTGATCTTTGTCTCATCTGTCCACAAGACCTTTTTCCAGAACTGTGGTTGCTCTATAAGTACTTCTTGGCAAACTGTAACCTGGCCATCCTATTTTTGCGGCTAACCAGTGGTTTGCATCGTGCAGAGTAGCCTCGGTATTTCTGTTCATGAAGTCTGCGGACAGTGGTCATTGACAAATCCACATCTGACTCCTGATGTGTTTCTAATCAGTCGGACAGATTAGGGGATCTTTCTTTATTATAGAGAGAATTCTTCTGTCATCAGCTGTGGAGGTCTTCCTTGGCCTGCCAGTCCCTTTGCGATTAGTAAACTCACCAGTGCTCTCTTCTTCTTCTTCATGATCTTCCAAACCGTTGATTTTGGTAAGCCTAAGGTTTGGCTGATGTCTCTAACAGTTTTATTCTTGTTTCTCAGTCTCATAATGGCTTATTTGACTATCATTGGCACAACTTTGGTCCTCATGTTGATAAACAGCATTAAAAGTTTCCAAAGGTGATGGAAAGACTGGATGAAAGATTAGGTGCTGAGAGCTCTCTTATACCTGCATTAAGGAGGCAATTAAACACATCTGAGCAATTACAAACACCTGTGAAGCCATATGTCCCAAACATTATGGTGCCCTGAAATGGGGGGGGGGGGGGGGGCTATGTATAATCACTGCTGTAATTTCTTCATGGTGAAACCAAAATGTATAAAAATACCCTTTAATAAAATCTGACAATGTGCACTTTAACCACATGTGATTTTTTTCTATTACAAATCTCAAATTTGGGAGTACAGAGGCAAATAAATAAATGATGGGTCTTTGTCCCAAACTTAATGGAGGGCACTGTATCTTTCACACATGTACACAGCCGGGAATCCTGGCTAAATCTGCCCTACCTTAGGGATGTCTGTGGAGTTGTAGTATTTCTTGCTGCCAAAATGGATGGTCAGCTAATTTGCCTAAACAGTAAATCAAAACAGGGAATTTCTGAATTTCTTGTCAGCAACTAAATGGGGTTAATTGAGAATGAGATGCATGGAAAGGAGTGAGGCGTCTGAATTTTTGACTAACCTAGTTTTCTTTGTTTTTATCCAAACATGATTAAATTATGCTGTGCTCAATGTTCTAATGTGGGCAGTGGATTGGATCCCATTATTCCCAGTAAGTTTGCCTAATGAGGACTTGAGTAATAATTTTTGAAATTGCCCACTTTTTTCCCCACCATCAATGCTGAATGAGATGATGGTGTAAGATAGTGCAGTCAGAGTCTCAGTTGCTGTAACCCAGGAGTACAAATGTCACAAGTTATCAGTCTTGTGTATCTCATCTCAAATTTGTAGACAAAGATGCATTAATCTGGTGGTGATGAGTTCATCTTCCTATCGTCCCTAAAAGTAATTACTAATTTCACTTATATATTTCATTTGGTGTTTTGAAGTATCAGATCGCAAATTAATATGGACTTCTTTCTATGTAAAATAAACTTAAAGTCATACAGCGTGGAAACAGTCCCTTCGGCCCAACTGCCTACGCCCACCAAAATGTCCCATCTACACTAGTCCCACTTGCTTGCGTTTGGCTCATATTTCTCTAAAAAACCTATCCATTTATCAAACTTACCATTTTGGTCATTTACAAGTGTTCCATTTCAGTAAGTTTTTAAATTCCTTATTTTACAGCAAATAATTGGAATGCAAGCAATGTTTGGGTTAAACATTGCTGTTGTAACTCATTGTCAAAGTATTCATAGCAGCTGATGGAGACTAATAATCCCAAGTATTTCTTAATATTTCTTATGGTAAATGGGATTATTTAGATGGAGGAAAAAGCATTGGTGACTTGTCAAACAGTCACAATCTCATTTTACACAAGCTCTGTTCAAAGGAAATTGTAGTATTTGTTATATATGCTGTTCATTAATTCTGTTTCACAATAGATTGATGAAGATCCAAGTCTCCTTCCCGAAGCAACTCAAGCTGGAACTTTCAATTTCGACCCATCAGCGAACCTTCAAACGAAGGAGTTCAATTTCTAGGTTGAGAAGATGCTGCAGCTTCCCTGTCCCTTGCCTACCCAAAACAGCAAAAAAAATTCACCAAGCAGGAGTGTGATGGAGGCTCGAGAGACATCCGCGGCGCATCTACATTTGATGCTTTTTGAAAAGTCTAATTATCAATCACTCAGCAATTGCCAAAATCTGCTACCACACGGATTGTTGACACGTGTGCATGATTCTTGTGAGCCCATGAGTAACTATCATATCAGAAAACGAGAGTAATCCCAACATCGCCTGTGATTCTACCTTTTCCTCCCTGTTTCCCGATTCCTGTGACAGTAATAGCAGTCTCACTTACAACGTTACATATTAGACACACAAGATAGTTGCTCTATGTAGAACAGGAAGATTTCTGAATGATTAGGTATTTATTAATGGGACTTGAAAAGAGAGTTGGCTTTGACATGTGAAGTAGGCTTTTTAGAAGACTTTACCCTGGGGCTTACAGTAGAAGGATTTGCAAATATTGTAGAAACACCATTGGCCAAAGTAGTCATTGGATGAACTGAAATCAGGATTTTTATTTTTCTGGCGACTGCAAAAACATTTTTTTGCCACAAGGAGGTTATATCAAAAAAATCCTGCGTGCATCCATGTTAGATTGTTAAGCTTACATTGCTTCTCAGTCTAGGCTGGAAAACTAAACCTAATGAATGGAGCCAAGTTTAATAATGACTTATTGACAGTTTATGCAAATTCTATGAAAAAAGCCCCTGCTGATTACTACAACCACTACTAGGAACCTGTGTTTATTTTTTTTTCTGCCCTGCTCTTTGGAAGTACTTAACAAATGCTGTGCATGGTGTTTTATCCAAGCTGCAATTATTATATCAATGTGACTTGAGCCTCTGCTTTAAGCTGAAAGCAAGATTCACCCATATTTCATGTTCACATTTAGATTCTCGCTCTGTTAGGTAAATCCAAGTCTGTGTACACCAAAAGAGGAAAAAATACTTAAAAATGAATCACTTCATCCACTGAGAATCTTGCTTCCAACTGTTAGGTGAATCAGTATTTTCTTTAATTTCAGGTTAAGCCAACCCAGTAGAAAAGTAATTTGTTGGACTTTTAGTGGGTTTAAACTGTGGAGCTTCCATGTTTGCAGTGACACACAGTCTTAGACAGTCTTGCATCATATATCGACCGTTCCTTACTGTGGATACTGCTGATGGCTGTGAATCAACAGCTGTTTTATTAAATTTGGTCATGGACTTGAGGATCTAAAACCACACTTTTTCAAATGACTTAAGGAAAATTGATAAAATGTACAAAAAGGAGTGTAAATCTTTATGGAGAATGTAATCTAAGCGTTATATAAGGCTGTACAGAAGCTTACAGTTAAGTATACATCTGGTCCGTTGACATTGAATGCTTTATTTACATTATTCAATGTGCATAGGGTGGTTTTTGTGGGTATTGGGCTAGGTGACTCCATACAGGGATGGGGTTTGTTACTATGGTGACTGGATGTAAAGGCCCCCTTCCCTCCCCCACCCCAGAGCATTATTGTAAAGGGACAGCAGATTGCATTTGAATTAATGTAGTTATCAAGTGTGGGCAGTACCTACTGTAATTGAATCCGAAAAATGCAATCAAAGCTCTGCTGACAAATTGTTTTTCATTGATGAACAAAATTGTGCAGGTTTATATCCATCATAATACCTTGCCACCAAGACTGAGCCACTTTAAAGATTACCATATCTTGTATCTTTAAATGATACAAGCTCATATAAAATTGCAAGATTTTTACTTGCTAATGAAACTGTTTTAATGATACAGATAGTGTTTTGGCCTTGTTTATTTATATCCTTTTTATAAATTTTAAATTAAAATCGCTCTTTAAGGTGGCTCATTTCAGCTCTTCTGCCTGAAGAATGAGTTGGATTTCATTGTGCCTTTGTTTTTCCTATATATTTTTATGTTGTAAATCTGCTACATATGGTAACTGCATAATATCCATTCGCACAATATAGAATTTAAAATGTTGTGTGTGTGATTTACTATGTGGAAAGAGACATTCATTACAAAAAAGAACTAAATTCTGAAACTAAAGTTTTAACAACTACCTCTTGTTTTAATGGTCTAAAAGGCAATTCATCTCCCACCTCCCCACCACTAACAAAGTTCATTTCTGAGGTTACATATTGGTGTCCTTTTGGCAGCTCTGATGCCACATAAGAAACACTCAACCCTCTAAGCCACTGAAACCTATTTCTAATCATCATTAGCCTGGAGATTTAAAAAGGGCGGTCTTTATGAATAAATGTTCTTTAGAACATAGCTATCTGAATTAACATACACTTTTATTTGAATATTATTAGTGGCCTGAGAGACTCCATGGTACATGGCCAGTAGGGCCATTAAATTCAAACCATGGCGATCTCTGATAAGTGTTTCAGACATAAAGCAGATAATGTATATTTTATTCATATGGTGAAAAGTGTTTCATTTGTGTAGTATTCTGTCATGGACTTTATTTAACAGAGGAAATGCAGCATGATTGAGGGTGGGGGTGTGTTGGCTACATGACAAATGAAAATGGTTTGGTTTTCCTTTATTTGCCATTATATATACTTTGGAGGATGAAGTGATGTGTTGCTTCCAGCTGCCAGGTGGACTGGTGGCTGCATATTTGTCAGGAACAAGTATATTCGCCACATTCTTATTATGGAGAATCAACACAAGTAGCTTTTAGGGGAATAATGTGAATTATCAATCCTAGGCCTGACCTAGAGCCAACTTCTTCCCTTGCTATTTTTGCATATCCAAACACAAAGGAGTTTGTAAGTTATTTGGTCATTAAAATAATTTTACTTATTTCCTTAATTCCATTAATAATTGTTTTTCTAAGCAGATGTTTTAAAATGGCATTGCCATCTACAGAGAGTGAAAATATCGACTGGTCACTCAAATATAACGTGCAGAAATTATACTTTTAAAAGAAAATCCTAGTGAGGCCTCATGTAAAATGAATGCACCTGATATAAATGTTTATTTATAACAAGTGGCTACAGAGAGAGCAGTGGTTACAAACACTGGAAATCTGAAATAAAATGCCAGAAGATGCTGGCAACTTGAACATATTTACTACCTGATACATTAAACCTATCTTTTTTATCCAGTGAGGTTGAAAGACGTGTATTTATCAGCATTTCTGTTATTATATTGCATACATCACAATTAATTATGTAATCTTTAGTCATTTTCATGCACATTGTTATTAATAACCCACAGCATGATAACACAGTGTATGTACTGGTAGTAACCCTATTTGGCATTTTAAATGACATTATTTTCCAGGTGGAGTTCCAAGCTCAACATAATATACTAAAAAAATAATCTGAGCTATTGTTGGAATGAAGATGATCACTGAACAAATGTTTTTTTTTTCTTTTTGCTATACTTGAGTAGAGATTCTGTGTGTAAAAAGCATTAATATGAAAAGTTAGTATGTTGGTCTTATACTGTTGAACAAGTTTATTTTCTTCCCCTGGAATTGCTCAGCATTGGTACTTGTCACTGTTTGATTAACTGATCCCAACTTGGCACACCAGCAGAACTTGGCATTCTGGTCTCTTAGGCTAATAAAAGTGGGTCAGGGTGAATCCACTTGTGCTTGTACTCTAAGCACAATCAATCCTTCTGCAGATTCCAGATCTGGAACTTGGACGAGATTGAACTAGCAGGTGTTATCTTTGTTGGAAAATGTTCTGCCTTTTGATGTCGGACATACATCAGGGGTGACCACAGCATCTCTTTGTTTAATCGAACTTATCAAAAAGCCTTCTATAGGACTTGATGGACTGAGTTATAGGGGGAGGTTGGGCAGGCAGGAACTTTATTCATTGAAGAGCAGGAGACTCAGGGATGATCTTGTGAAGGTGTATAAAACCATGAGGAACATAGGGTGAATGCACACAATCTTTTTCTGAGGACTGGGGTATCAAGAACTAGAGGCCATAGATTTAACGTGAGAGGGGAAAAAATTAATAGAAACCCTAAGGACCACCTTTCCCACAGATAGTGGTACATGCATGGAACGAACACCAGAGGAAGTGGTTGAGGGAGGTACAATAAAAACATTTAAGAGATAATTTGACAATAGTTATGAAAGATTTGAAGTCATACAGCATGGAAAAAGGCTCTTCAGGCCAATCTGCCTGTGCTGTCATAGATGCCCCATCGATGCTAGTCCCTCCTGCCTGCACTTGGCCCATATCGCTCTAAACCTTTTCAATTCATAAACCTGTCCAAATGTATTTTAAATGTTATTATAGTATCTGCCTCAACCTGGCAGCTCCTTCAATATATACCTCCCACCCTCAGGAAAGAGTTGCCCCACAGGTTCCTATTAAACCATTCTGATCTCACCTTAATCCTATGTCTTCTGTTCTTCATTCCTCTACTCAGGGTAAATGACTCTGCATTTACTTTATCTATTACCCTCATGATTTTATACCTTTCTATAAGATCATCCCTCAGCCTCCTGTGCTTCAAGGAATAAAGTCTTAACCAGCCCAACTTGACACAAAAGCTCAGACCCTCAAATCCTGGCAATATCCTCGTAAACCTTCTCAGCACTCTTTCCAGTTTAACAACATTTTTCATATAGCAGGATGACCAAAACTGTAATACTCCAAATGCGACCTCACCAACAACTTTTTGTTCAACTGTAACATAACGTTCCATTTTCATGCCCAATATCCTGACTGTTGAAGACCAACGTACCAAAAGTCATTTTGACCACCTTTTCTACGTGTGACGCCACTTTGAGGGAACTATGCATCTGTACCTCGAGATCCCACTGCTCCACAACACTCCCCAGTCCACTGCCATTCACTGTGTAAGTCCTGCCCTAGTTTGACTTCCCAAGATACAACATGTCGCACTTATCTGGATTGAACTCAATTAACCATTTGTTAGCCCACTTGCCCAACTGATAAAGCTCCTGCTGTAAATTTTGATAATCATCTTCATTACGATATCACCCACTTTAGTGTCACCTACAAACGTCATAATCTGCCCTGTACATTCTCATCCAATTCACTAATATAAACCACGGATAACATTGGGTCCAGCACAAATCCTGATCCACAACTAGTCACAGGCCTCCAGCCCGAAAAACAACCCTCTGCTTCCTTCCATTAAGCCAATTCTCTGTCTAGTTGTCAAGCTCTTCCTGGATCTGATGCAATCTAAACTTTCAGGGCAACCTACCGTACGGAACCTTATTAAATGCCTTGCTGAAGTCCTCATAGACGACGTCTATGAATATGTCTTTGAACTCGTCAACCTATTTAGTTACTTCAAAAAACTCAATCAGATTTGTAAAATACGATATCCAACACACAAAAAAATGCTCACTAACACTTGTCAGCACTTGTATGTTCAAATGCATGGATATCTCAGAATCCACTCCTGTAACTTGCCTACCACAGATGTTAGGCACATTTGTCTATAATTCCCATACCTAAAGTAGAGGTACAACATTAACCGTGGAGGGTAGTTAATGTAACCCCACTTTTTAAAAAGGGAGGGAGAGAGAAAACGGGGAATTACAGACCAGTTAGTCTAACATCGGTAGTGGGGAAACTGCTAGAGTCAGTTATTAAAGATAGGATAGCAGCACATTTGGAAAGTGGTGAAATCATTGGACAAAGTCTGCATGGATTTATGAAAGGTAAATCATGTCTGACGAATCTTACAGAATTTTTTGAGGATGTAACTAGTAGAGTGGATAAGGGAGAACCAGTGGATGTGTTATATCTGGACTTTCAGAAGGCTTTCGACAAGGTCCCACATAAGAGATTAGTATGCAAACTTAAAGCACACAGTATTGGGGGTTCAGTATTGATGTGGATAGAGAAGTGGCTGGCAGACAGGAAGCAAAGAGCATGAGTAGTGTCCTCAGAATGGCAGGCAGTGACTAGTGGGGTACCACAAGGCTCAGTGCTGGGACCCCAGCTATTTACAATATTTATTAATTATTTGGACGAGGGAATTGAATGTAACATCTCCAAGTTTGCGGATGATACGAATCTGGGGAGCAGTGTTAGCTGTGAGGAGTATGATAGGAGGCTGCAATGTGACTTGGATAGGTTAGGTGAGTGGGCAAATGCATGGCAGATGCAGTATAATGTGGATAAATGTGAGATTATCCACTTTGGTGGCAAGAACAGCAAAGTAGACTATTATCTGAATGGTGGCCGATTAGAAAAAGGGGAGATGCAACGAGACCTGGTACACCAGTCATTGAAAGTAGGCATGCAGGTGCAGCAGGCAGTGAAGAAAACAAATGGTATGTTAGCATTCATAGCAAAATGATTTGAGTATAGGAGCAGGGAGGTTCTACTGCAGTTGTACAGGGCTTTGGTGAGACTACACTTAGAGTATTGCGTACAGTTTTGGTCTTCAAATCTGAGGAAAAACATTCTTGCCATAGAGGGAGTATAGAGAAGGTTCAAACAGACTGATTCCTGGGATGGCAGGACTTTCATATGAAGAAAGACTGGATAGACTTGGCTTGTACTCACTAGAATTTACAAGATTGAGGGGGATCTTATAGAAATTTACAAAATTCTTAAGGGGTTGGATTGTTCCCGATGTTGGGGAGGTCCAGAACAAGGGGTCACAGTTTAAGGATAAGGGGGAAGTCTTTTAGGACCGAGATGAGAAAAAAAAATGTCCACAAAAAAAGTGGTGAATCTGTGGAATTCTCTGCCACAGAAAGTAGTTGAGGCCAGTTCATTGGCTATATTTAAGAGGGAGTTAGATGTGGCCCTTGTGACTAAAGGGATCAGGGGTATGGAGAGAAGGCAGGTACAGAATACTGAGTTGGATGATCAGTCATGATCACATTGAATGGTGGTGCAGGCTCGAAGGGCCGAATGGCCTAGTCCTGCACCTAGTTTCTATGTCTAACCACCCTCCGGTTTTTCAGCACCTTGCCCCGTCTAATGATGATGCATATATCTCAGCCAGGGCAAGAATTTCTTCTCTAGACTCATAGTATCCTTTGATATATTTGATCAGGCACGGATGATTTACAGTGCTCTCCATAATGTTTGGGACAAAGATCCATTGTTTATTTATTTGCCTCTTTACACAATTTGAGATTTATAATAGAAAATATCGCATGTGGTTAAAGTGCACAATGTCAGATTCTAATAAAGGCCATTTTTATACATTTTGGTTTCACCATGTAGAAATTACAGCTGTGTTTATACATAGTCCCCCATTTCAGGGCACCATAATGTTTGGGACACATGGCTTCACAGGCGTTTGTAATTGCTCAGGTGTGTTTAATTGTCTCCTTAATGCAGGTATAAGAGAGCTCTCAGCACCTCGTCTTTCCTCCAGTCTTTCCATCACGTTTGGAAACTTTTATTACTGTTTATCAACATGAAGACCAAAGTTGTGCAAATGAAAGTCAAAGAAGCCATTATGAGACTGAGAAACAAGAATAAAAACTGTTAGAGACATCAGCCAAACCTTAGGCATACCAAAATCAACTGTTTGGAACATCATTAAGAAGAAAGAGAGCACTGGTGAGCTTACTAATTGCAAAGGGGCTGGCAGGCCAAGGAAGGCCTCCACAGCTGATGACAGAAGAATTCTATCTATCGTAAAGAAAAATCCCCAAACACCTGTCTGACAGATCAGTAACACTCTTCAGGAGTCAGATGTGGATTTGTCAATGACCCCTGTCCACACTCCCACCCCCCCCCTAACACCCCCCAGAAGACTTCATGAACAGAAATGCAGAGACTACTCTGCAAGATGCAAACCACTGGTTAGCTGCAAAAATAGGATGGCCGAGTTACAGTTTGCCAAGAAGTACTCAAAAGAGCAACCACAGTTCTGGAAAAAGGTTGTGTGGACAGATGAGATGAAGATTAACTTATATCAGAGTGATGGCAATGGCAAAGTATGGAGGAGAGAAGGAACTGCCCAAGATCCAAAGCATACCACCTCATCTGTGAAACACGGTGGTGGGGGTGTTATGGCCTGGGCATGTATGGCTGCTGAAGGTACTGGCTCACTTATCTTCATTAATGATACAACTGCTGATGGTAGTATCATAATGAATTCTGAAGTGTATAGACACATCCTATCTGCTCAAGTTCAAACAAATGCCTCAAAACATTGGCCGGTGGTTCATTTTACAGCAAGACAATGATCCCAAACATACTGCTAAAGCAACAAAAGAGTTTTTCAAAGCTAAAAAATGGTAAATTCTTGAGTGGCCGTCAATCACCCGATTTGAACCCAATTGAGTGTGCGTTTTATATGCTGAAGAGAAAACTGAAGGGGACTAGCCCCCAAAACAAGCATAAGCTAAAGATATGCAATACAGGCCTGGCAGAGCATTACCAGAGAAGACACTCAGCAACTGGTGATGTCCATGAATCGCAGACTTCAAGCGGTCATTGCATGCAAAGGATATGCAATAACATACTAAACATGACTACTTTCATTTACATGACATTGCTGTGTCCCAAACATTATGGTGCCTTGAAATGGAGGGACTATGTATAAACACTGCTGTAATTTCTACATGGGGAAACCAAAAAGTATAAAAATGCCTTTTATTACAATCTGACAATGTGCACTTTAACCACATGTGATTTTTTTTCCTATTACAAATCTCAAATTGTGGAGTATAGAGGCAAATAAATAAATGATGGGCCTTTGTCTCAAACATTATTCAGGACACTGCATCTATCTTCATGCATACACCTTAAGATATTCAGCACCTCCTCAAACGCAATTTAGACTGTCCTTGATATATCACCATTGTCCCAAATTCCCCAATCTTCATGTCTTTCTTCATGGTAAAATCAGAAGAGAATTACTCAATGAGGACCATGCCACCTGTGACTACACAGAGAAGACTGCTTTTGTTTCTATGGGGCCCTATTTTCTCTCGTTAACCCCTTTCCCTTAATGTAATTATGAAATCTCTTGGTTTTCCTTAATATTATCTGCCAGTGCTATTTCCTGCCGCATTTTTGCTCTCCTGGTTTCATTCTTAAGTATGCTCCTGAAGAATTGCTGAAACCTCCAGAGATACACTTGACCCCAGATGCCTCTTCGTGTCCCAGGACTCCTTGTTTGATGACCAGAGCCTCAATTTCTGTTGTCATCCAGGGTTCCTTACTTCTCGCTGCCTTGCCCTTCACTCTAACAGGAATATGCATGCTCTGAACTCTTATCAGCACTTTTAAAAGTGTCCCACTTTTTGCATAATCCTTTGCCTACAAACTCCCTACTACATTCAAGTTTTGCAAGTTCCTGTCTAATACCATCATAATTGGCTTTTGCCCAATTCAGCATTTTAACGTGGGCTCTCCCTGTCTTAATCCATAACTATTTTATAGCTAATAGAACTATGTTTGCTGGTTCCAAAAGGCTTGCCCACGGACACTTCAATCACTTGCTATTTCCAATTGTAGATCAAGCTTTGCCCTCTCCCTCTACATCTGAAAAAACTTGCCTGAACACATTTGATAAATTCCACAGTCCAGGCATTATGATGGTCCCAGTCTATATTGGGAAAATTGAAATCCCCTGCCATGGCACCCTTTTTGGTCTTGTAGCTGCCTGCAATCTCCTGGCATATTTGTTCTATGTTAGGCCTATAGTACACTCCCAACAATGTCAACAAAGATAGCTTATATAGCAGGGAAGGACCCATATGGTCTGTCAAGTCTGTACTTTTTCTACGTAAAAACAATCTAGTTTGCGTCTGCAAATACCATCCTTTGTGTTCCTTTTTAAATGCCACAATAAAATCGGCCTTTACCACTACCCCTGGCAGGCCATTCCAAGGCCCAAACCTTTGGGTGTTTTTGCTGTTTTTAATCAATTGTCTCCTGGTTCCTGATCCCTCTGTCAATGGACATGTTTTACCTCCATCTAGTCTGTTAAAGCTCCCCATTAATTTAAATACTTATATTAGATCTCTTCATACCCTTTGTCTCAAAGGAGAGCAACCCCAGTTTTTCCAGTCCATCCACATAACCAAGGTCTCCGGAATAATTTTGCTAAATTTCTCCAAGATCCTTTCCAAAGCATTTATATTGTTCCTTAGGAGTGATGCCAAGAACAATACACAATACTCCAGTTGTTTAATTAATGTTTATAATTTATTTGGCCTTGGGGCCTTCTGCTTTTTTTTAATAAAACTGATGATCCTATATCTTATGTTTAAGAAAGAACTGCCGATGCTGGAAAAATTGAAAATTTCAAAATGCTGGAGAAACTCAGCAGGTGAGGCAGCATCTATGGAGCAAAGCAATAAGAAGGAATAGCAGTCTGAAGAAGGGTCTCCACCCAAAACGTCGCCTGTTCCTTTGCTCCATAGATGCTGCCTCACCCGCTGTTTCCCCAGCATTTTTGTCTACATTATATCTTATAATCACTTTCTCAACTTTCCCTACTACTTTCAACAAACAATAAACATATACCCCAGATCTCTGATTTTGTGCCCCTATTGAAATTGTGCCCTCCATTTTAAATAGCCTCTTATTCTTCCTACGAAATGTAACACTTCACATTTCTGTTTTAAATTTCACCTATCACCATACTGT
Source organism: Okamejei kenojei (assembly GCA_035221665.1). Lineage (NCBI taxonomy): Eukaryota > Metazoa > Chordata > Chondrichthyes > Rajiformes > Rajidae > Okamejei > Okamejei kenojei. The sequence goes on from CM069142.1 coordinate 42,831,955, forward strand.
CAAACTACAAGCTTGTCTATGCCTTTTTGAAGTCCATCATTGCCATCATTCTCCATTCAGTACACCTCCAGATTTTCTCATATGGAGGTTTGACAATTATGGCTATACTCCCAACTCACTATTGATGTAAAAATGTAAAGTAGATTTGTTATAAAATCTGTCATAATGGGCCTATCCCACTTAGGCGACTGCAGGAGACTATGCGTTCGCCACATGTTTGCGGGTGGTTGCCGGGTAGTCGCCTACATGGTCGTGAGGAGTTCCCGCATTCTGGGAACTAATTGAGACCTGAAACCGCCATGGAGAGTAGCAAGAATTCTCGTGCTGTAGATGCAGTGGTAGTGGGTTTCCAGGAGGTCGAAGGTTGTCGTAGGTTATCATAGGTTGTCGCTGGTGCTGACCGGTGAATTTCATTAGCTCATTGGGGGAAAAAAAACGTAAGCAGTAGTTTTCAGAACCAAGGATAACTGACCAGTAATGTTATTGTCCACCGCGCTTCACAGCCGTGTACCTCTGGCTTCTTAAAATTTGTCTCCACTCCTTCTCCCCCCCTTCTTTTAAAAGGGCTTACGTGACCCTTCCCGTACACTGTGCTTTCACCGTCTTAATTACAGCGCCAACCTTCCTGTTCATCGCAGTGTGTGTCTATCACAATGGCTTTGCACCTTATGAATTTCACTCAGACAGCGATCCCCCTGCTTGCCCTGTCCCCCGCCTGCATAACTGGCTGGTGAAGAAAGCGATGTGTGTGTGTGTGTGTGTCCCACTCTTGACAGTCGCCTGAAAAATCGCCTAAGTGGGACACCCCCATAAGACTAACATTCCCTCCGTAGTCTTGTCAATCAGGCTCCAATCATAATACAACTTTGTGACAGATCTTGAAATTGTACGTGTTCGTATCCTTTTTATCACTTATGTTGATTATTTCTCACATGCTAAATATCCCAAATTCTATGATCATTTCCATCTCACGCATTTGTCTCCATTCCCTCCTTCCTCATGCCTTTAGCATCCTGCTCAAGGTGCATCTAGACTCATCATATTCATAATGATTACCTGTGGAGCATCATTTGTCTTTGTAACTACTACTTTGTTTGTCACTATAATGCTGAAATATGCCTTTATCGCTTTCAGTACTCTTTAGCCTGTAAAATTCAACCTGTGCCATATGATTGGGATTGTCCTTCAGCTCAAATATATATCTGTAGATCGAAGCATGGGAAAAACCATGAAAAGTGAACAAAAAAATTGTCAAAGTGTTGTGATCAGAAATAGCCCAGACTTGATACATGGTCTGTACCAGGTTATGATTTGAGTGCAGACTCGGGCAAGGAATCTAGTCTCCTTCCACCCTCCCCAGAGCTGTGGCAGTAGCAGTAAAGCTTTGTCTACCAATTGCCACCTTGCCCAAAATATTTGACAGTGCATGATCTAATGATGTTCTTTCAATAGGTTTGTGTTAAAAATTACTGAATGAGGATGTTGGAGATACCTGCCACTTCCTGAAAGAGGCATACTAAAGTTGAGGAAAGTGCTAATTACACTTGTCAATATATTTCCACCTGAGATTGGCAGTTTGCCATTTTGAATTAATTATTCTTGAACAAATTGTTTATTTCATTGACTTCTGAAAAGGTGCTGGAAATAAACATTGAATGTATTTGAGAATGCAAGTAAAGTTCTGAGTTTTCAAGTTGTACACTTGTTTTTCCCTTAACATTGGTGCAAATATCTTTATTTCTTAAGATAGTCAGAATAGGTGGTGACAGAAAAGACTCTCACGGCATTTAATTATCTGGATGAGTACTTGAATCACCAAGGCGTACAGGGGTACAGGCCAAGTGCTTATAAATGGGATTAGCGTAGACGGATTCTTTATAGTTGACATGCCCAAGATGGGCCTGACGGCCTGTTTCTTTGCTGAATGACTCAATAACCTAGTCCATTCAAAAAAATACTTGGGAATCAATTCTTAATTTTATTATACATTTATACTATGTCAACGTCTCTTTACTAGTTTAGAATACTTTTCCAATTCATTTCTTCGTGGGATATTTTGTTTTTTGCTTTATCAAGCTTTACATGTAGCTTTTTTGTTTATTCCTCATGACATGAATTCTGAATTTATGATGTACACATCCAACAAGTGGGGACAAATCAGTGGTGCTTGGCAGTGGTAATTGAGAAGACCCTGATGGCAAACCTTTTTATAACAACTGCTGGTCTGCTTGGCTTGTGGAAGATGCAACCTAATCTCCCTAGCCTTCACCTAGTTTCTCCAGATTTGCAGGTTGTCAACATTCTCAGTTCTCAGTGGACATACTGATTTTCCAGAGTCCCCCTGGTCCTCACCTTTCACCCCACCAGCCGGCAAATACAACAGATAGTCCTCCGCCAGTTTCGCCACCTCCAACGTGACCCCTCCACCCGCCACATCTTCCCATCTCCCCCCCTGTCTGCCTTCCGCAAAGACCGCTCCCTCCGCGACTCCCTTGTCAATTCTTCCCTCCCCTCCCGCTCTACTCCTTCCCCGGGCACTTTCCCTTGCAACCGCAAGAAATGCAACACTTGTCCCTTCACCTCCCCCCTCCACTCCTTTCAGGGACCCAAGCAGTCCTTCCAGGTCCGACAGAGGTTCACCTGCACCTCCTCCAACCTCATCTACTGCATCCGCTGCTCCAGATGCCAGATGATCTATATCGTGAACCAAGCGGAGGCTTGGCGATCGTTTCGCCGAACACCTCCGCTCGGTCCGCAAAAACCAACCCGACCTCCCGGTCGCTCAGCACTTCAACTCCCCCTCCCATTCCGTATCCGACCTCTCGGTCCTGGGCCTCCTCCATGGCCAGAGTGAGCAACACCGCAAGTTGGAGAACAGCACCTCATATTCCGCTTGGGGAGTCTGCATCCTTTGGGCTTGAACATTGAATTTTCTCAATTCTGTTAACCCTTGCTGTCTCCTCCCCTTCCCACCTCTCCCTAGCCCCTGGCATTCCCTCTATCTCTATCTCCCTCCCCCACCCTAGTCGCACTAGCTTCTCATTTTCACACCACAAACAGCTTACAATGGCTTGTTCCCTTTATCATCGATACTTTTTTGCATATCTTTCATTCATTGTTCTTTATCTCTCACATCACCGTCTATATCTCTCGTTTCCCTGATCCCTGACCAGTCTGAAGAAGGGTCTCGACCCGAAACGTCGCCTATCTCCTTCGCTCCTTAGATGCTGCTGCACCCGCTGAGTTTCTCCAGCATTTTGTGTAACCCTCGATTCTCCAGCATCTGCAGTTTCTTCGTTAACATACTGATTTTCTTGATGGCCAGCATGTGTCTCATCAAGCCTGATATATGCCTTTCTCTAGTCCACCCTGGTGTCTCGGACTTGTTGATAGGAGCCAGGTAAACGGTGGCTCTACTGGTTAACTTGGGTAGTTTGTTCCTTTTCTGCTAGCAGACTGTTTTGTTACATTCCAGTAGCAGGCCAGCCTTGTGCATTTTTGTGCAACTTCTCTGTACCATCTATGTACATTGCCTGGACTAGAACATTCAGCAAGTCTCAACATCTGCTGAACTCATTTTTTTTCTCTTAATTACTAGTGTATGACTTGAAGATTGCATTATTCTAAGATTGATCCCAGCCTTGTCTATAGTAATTTCTGATTTCAGCATTCATGTTATTTTGTTTCTGTAACCTTGCCCACAATTTGATGAAACAGGTTTGTGGTGGGGTGGGGATTGGTGGAATTATTTGTACAGCATGTCAGGAAAACAAATGTTCAGACAATTTCAATAGAAAACTTTAAAATAGTTTATTTGTGGTTCATGGACCAAAAGCAAATTTAACATCAAGAATGGAGATGGAGGAGTTTGAGAGTTACTCTTCTTTCAGAATGCTAACCTATCTTCAATAATACCTAAATCTGAAATATAATTTTGGTTTAACCCATTAACCATTTTCAGCTTCATGACGTTTTCATGGACCAGCCGGCATCTATGACTTTGTGGGGGGAAGATTTCTAGATTTCTTCTGTCTTTCATGTGAAAGACACTTACAGGCCTCAATTCTAAAAGCTTAGCTTTAGTTTTAAGACACCTTATAACCATATAACCATATAACAATTACAGCACGGAAACAGGCCCTCGGCCCTTCCAGTCCGTGCCGACCATTTGTTTTCCCCTAGTCCCATCTACCTGCACTCAGACCATACCCCTCCATTCCCTTCCCGTCCATATACCTATCCACTTTACTTTTAAATGTTAAAATCGATCCTGTCTCCACCACTTCTGCTGGAAGCTCATTCCACACAGCCACCACCCTCTGAGTAAAGAAGTTCCCCCTCACGTTACCTCTAAACTTCTGTCCCTTAATTCTCATGTCATGCCCTGTTTGAATCTTCCCTACCCTCAATGGGAAAAGCTTATCCACATCAACTCTGTCTATCCTTTTCATCATTTTAAAGACCTCAATCAAGTCCCCCCTTAACCTTCTGCGCTCCAAAGAATAAAGACCTAACTTGTTCAACCTTTCTCTGTAACATAGTTGCTGGAACCCAGGCAACATTCTAGTAAATCTCCTCTGTACTCTCTCTATTTTGTTGACATCCTTCCTATAATTATGCGACCAAAATTGTACACCATACTCCAGAATTGGTCTTACCAATGCCTTGTACAATTTTAACATTACTTCCCTACTCCTATATTCAATGCTCTGATTTATAAAGGCCAGCACACCAAAGGCTTTCTTTACCACCCTATCTACATGCGATTCCACCTTCAGGGAACTATGCACAGTTATTCCTAGATGTCTCTGTTCCACAGCATTCCTCAATTCCCTACGTCCTATTTTGATTTGTCCTGCCAAGATGTAGCACTTCACACTTATCAGCATTAAACTCCATCTGCCATCTTTCAGCCCACTTTTCCAAATGGCCCAAATCTCTCTGTAGACTTTGAAATCTAACTTCATTATCCACAATACCACCTATCTTAGTATCATCTGCATACTTACTTATCCAATTTTCCACCCCATCATCCAGATCATTGATGTACATGACAAACAACAGTGGACCCAACACAGATCCCTGAGGCACCCCACTGGTTATCGGCTTCCAACCTGACAAGCAGCCATCCACCATTACTCTCTGACATCTCCCATTCAATCACTGTTTGAATCCATCTTGCTACTCCCGCCATTAACACCCAAAGATTGAACCTTCTTAACCAACCTTCCATGGGGAACCTTGTCAAAGGCCTTACTGAAAATCCATATAGACAACGTCCACTGCTTTATTAACCCTCATCAATTTCCCTAGTAACTGCTTCAAAAAATTCAAGAAGGTTTGTCAAACATGACCTTCCAGGCACAAATCCATGTTGACTGTTCCTGATCAGACCCTGTTTATCCAGATGCTTATATATATTATCTCTAAGTATCCTTTCCATTAATTTGCCCACCACTGACGTCAAACTAACAGGTCTATAATTGCTAGGTTTATTCTTTGAACCCTTTTTAAACAATGGAACAACATGCACAGTACGCCAATCCTCCGGCACTATTCCCGTTTCTAATGACACCTGATCTTCTCTGGAATTCTCCATCTGAGTTTTGAACACTAATTAAATAATACATTCACAATAGTACCTTGCCAATGTTTTTGTGCTGCCTGTAGTCGGCAGTTTAAATCTCTGTAGGCCAGGGATCACGGCTTTGCAGTTGACTGTGAGCTCAGTGCCATGTTTGTTTTCATCTTCAAAATACTCAACTCGTCTGGCAGCCAAAGGAGGTGCTGGTGTACTGGATGTGATGGTGATTTTTTTTCTCATCGATGTCTACTTTATTGAGATGTAGCTGCCTGATGTGGGAAATGGTCTATATTTTCCAAGCTCTCATCAAAATAAACACGTTTATTTTCAGAGGGTTTTCAGTTTTCCCATTTGTTCTTTAGATTACCTTACATCTGTTTCTCTCCATTAGAGGTTAGATAACTCGAAGATTGGATGATCCAAAATTGATCCCAGCCTTTTCTATTTTAATTTCTGATTGCAGCATCCATGTTATTTTGTTTTTGTAACCGTACCCACAATTTGATGGGACAAATTGTCTATCAATCTGAATTGGTTGATATCCGATCAGGATGACGGGTCTTATGCCATCATGCAGCGGGCGTAGAATGGAGACAATTATTGCGGGCAGTCAGATTTTAGGAACCAAGAGTGTATTGACAATGGTGTAGAGGCACCAAACGTCGTGAATAAACGGTTTCTTTATTCAGGCATTATAGGATAGATATACATGCACGTTTAGTCCTCTAACACAAAAGTCATTGTTGCTGCTGCGAGGCTGTTGCTGCATGGGCTCAAGCTGTGTTTCTGCTGAGGTGGCAGGACACTCACGCAGAGGAAGAGAGAGGGAAGGTTGACCCGGGGTTCGTTATATACTAGGGCACACCCCTATAGCCCATGACAACTCCTTCCCGCCATTGCCCAGTGACATGACCCTACCCCCGACTGCCGAGGTTCGCATAGCAACTGACCTAACCACAGGACCACCACCCCCAGAACCGGAGGCAGGAAAACGAGCAGGCCGACAAAAAGTGGTAGCCTGAACACATAAACACACAGGCAGACTGTGAGGACAGATGTCAAAAAAGGATAGAACGCGCTCACCTTCTAACGGAAGGTGCGCAAGCATGGTCGAGGGCAGCTCCTGCTGTGGCCCGGGGGCACCCCGGCCGTGGGTTGGGAAGGTGGGGCTCACGGGTGCAGTCAACGCTCCGGCTGTGGGCCATCCCGGCCGTATGCCGAGGGTGCAAGGAGACCAATGTAAAAGCCGCAGGATGGAGGAGGTACAGACTCGCCATGTCGACCAGCAGGGGATCGTGTCCTGAGAAATATGGCGGCCAGCGATGGCTGGGAGATGTCGGCAACAATGCAAATACAACAACAAAGAAATAACAAGAAACTAATAGCAATATTAAGCTAGGTCATTACAGTGTGAAATGGGGGGGGGGACTACAGTGAGCAAACTTTCTTGCATGCAGCATATGGCCCATAAATATGATACCCACAGATAAATATTAATTTTTAAATACCATTAAATTAATAACTGGTGCAAACAAAAAAAATCCATAGTGCCACTAATGACATAGTCCATAGAAGTTCATTTTGCTGAGGTTAGTGTGTAGCGTTCAAGAGCCTGGATGTTGTGCATCTTTGATGATATTGGTTGCCTTTTTGAATCAGTGCGTTCTACAGATCCCTTCAATGCTGAGGAGGTCAGTACCTGAGATGGACTTGTTAGTGTCTATCACTCTGTAATCTCCTTCATTTGATTTAAGAAGGATTCTTTATGGTCTCTCTTGATGATAGTCAAAAGTGTTTTATATTGATGGATGCATCCCTTCATTTTGTTGAGAGTTGAGGAGCAGTATTGATCATTGTCCTGCAAATTGATGGAAACAATTCTTTGGCTACTGGGAGGAGGTGGTCGAGGAGGACTTTTGTGAAGTATTTTCCTTGTTAGACAACAGATTAACTTCTCTGTAATTACTGCAATTGGATTTGTCTCCTGTGAAGATGCTACAGATTCCCAATTTGCTTGGTACTTTCAACCCATGGTGTGCATTTTAAGTCCCTAGATCTTATGGGGGCAGTAGAGCATTTTCCTTCCCCTTGAAGCACTCTGTAGCTTCCAATTTGATTTCCTGGTCATTGTCTGGCAGAGAAGCCTAGTCTTCTAGGTATTAATTATGACTGATTTTAGGGCAGCTAACACACTGTCGCCACTCTGCAATTATTCCAGTGCTCAGTTGCCGAACTCTTAATATACCATCTTCAAGACGTTTCAGTTCTCTGAAAATTCTGCTGCACATCTCCTAATTTGCATGAAGTTCTGCCCGTCCTTGAACGTGTTTCAACTGACCTACATTGGATCCTGGTCTAATAATTAAAAAAAAAAAATTATCTTCCTCTTCAAATCCCTCCATTTTCTCATATCTATTAATCTCCTGAGAGGGCACAAGTTTAACATGAGAGCAGACACATTTAAAGGAGATCTGTGGCAAGTTTTCCACGGTGAATATCTGCAACTACCGGAGGAGATGGTGGAGGTGGATATTATTTACAAAATTTAAAAGGCATTTGTACAGGTACTTGGACAGGGAAGTGATACAGACCTAATGTAAGCAAAGGAGAATAGACAAACATCATTGGCCTCATGGATGAAGTGGTCTGAAAGGACCCAATGCTGCGTTGTACATTTTTATGATTCACTAATATCACCACAGATCAGAGAACTAGTGCTGATGCTCAGTTTATGTTTTAACTCCAGTCCTTGACATTATGACTTTTGAGAATGGAGCAATGTTGAAAATAATTGGTAAAGCACTTCACTGGCTAGAGTTGCATCTCGCATATTGGAATATTATTGCAGTTGTTGAAAGTCAAACATCTCAGTCACAGCAATTCTTTCCAGTAGTGTCCTCACTGTAATGAGCTTTATCAATGATATGGTGTGGCCTAATGAAAAGAAGCCACGGAAAAAAAACAACTTTGTAACATGGTCATACAAGACCACTGCTGACGGTGCTCATCTCGACTCAAAAGTGTTGCAACACTTAAGCAGTGTGGCCAAAGAGCAGAGCAAAGCAGAACCCTAAAAAACCTGCTGAAGAAAGTTTGATGCAGAGTTTGGGGTGAGGTGGGAAGAAATATTTATTATTACAAAATAACATTCACCTTGCATTTTTGTCACAACCATTTATGGGCAAAATAAGCCAATATTTATTTAATTCCAACAGTTACGGTTGACAACATATTTCCAGCAGCTACTTTAATAGAATGTACATTTTCCTGAACAGAACATGATATTCTTATTTTAATGTTGATCACATTTACTTCAACACATTCCATCTCTTTGGCACAAACCGATTTCGCTACCATAACAAAACAAAAATATACATGCACAGTGGCCTCATACTCTTCATTTATTCTGTTTTGATTTTAATGAAAGATGAATTTACAACAATCATGTGCAGGAGAAAATAGTCAGGAAAAATTTTCAGCTAGCTGAGTTGTGGGGAGGATGCAGAGGCTTCAGAAGGATATCGGCAGATTAAGTGAATGAATAAGGACAAGGCAGAAAATGTGGAAAAAATTGAAGTAATCCCCATTGATATTTAACATTGCATGGGAGGATTATTGTCTAGGAAGAGAATAAGCAGACTGCGTCTAGACTCGTATTTATCAGAATATAATTCTCCTGGTAGGGGTACCTCGGCCAAGGGACTACAAAATCAGAGTAAGGTGTTAGCTACTCAGGACTGAGATGAGACAAGATTTCTTCACTCAGAGGTCGATAAATCTTTGGAATCCTCAAGGGCTTTACACTGAATATGTTCAGAACAAAGATTAATATGCTTTTACATATTAAGGGAATCAAGGGAAATGAGGTTCTCCCAGGAAACCAGTGCTGAAGTAAAAGCTACAATCTTTTTGAATGGTGGTACGGTCATGAACACTATTTATATTCACTAATTACACTTACCAAATTCTTCTGTATGGCTTTTTAGAAACCCCCAAATTAATGGTTAGTTATAGAGCATAGGTCTCATTTCTGTTAATGTTTGTAACTACAACATTTCCACTTTATAATAATAAATCTCAATACAAATAGTTGCAAAAACAAGTGTCCTCTAATGTCCTCTAATCTTTAGAAAATATTAAATAACACTGTGGAGATTCTACATCGTCTCCACAAAGAACTGTACACCTATTTTTTTAATATAAATAATACAATTTCATAAAAACTTTAGATGCTGAATCCAAATATAATAGACCTTATCCACAAGTCCAATCCTATGATAAACACTGTGTCAAGAAATCTTGGTTTAGACAGAAAGCATGGATTTAAAAGTTCAGTTCCAGTTCTTTAAAGATGAAAATGGAGCAGAATGAAGATGCTTTGTTCAGCTATTTTCTTTTGTATTAGACTTGACAACAACTTTTTTCTTGAGCTTCAAAAACTGCAATGAGTTTAGTTATTCTCATTTCCTTCAAATTCTGGCAATGCATTTGAATCTAACAGAAGGGCAAGCAGGAGACAAAGACGGTCACAGTGACAAACATATGCTTGTTAGCTAACCATCTCACAAATGCACTCATTTAAGCACTTTCCATTCTGACATATACCACTCTACTCCTCTCCATCATTCCTGTATCAATTTTAAGACAGGTTAAATATATTTCCTGTTTCAAATTGATCCATGGATATCGCTTGACCTGCTATTTCCAGTATCACCAAGATTTTCAACACAAAAACAGAAAATGTTGTAAATACTTAGCAGGCCAGGCAGCACTGCAAAGTGAAACAGAGTTAATGATTCAGGCTGGAGGACTCTACATCAGCACCAACACTCTTTTTGTGTCAGAGATGTACTCAGTGGCCCAATTAATTACATAAATTCAATCATTCCTCCTTCAATCATTGTTTTCTTTTTCTGCCACTTTGTGAACTTCTGCCACTTTGTGCCATTTCGAACATCCTCCCAGTTTTGACCTGCTGTTTCCAGAGTTCTGTCTTATTCTCATATTTCTGACTTTCATAGCATTTATCTTCAGGGACAAAAAAGTTAACACGTTTCAGAGGGAAATCTAATAAAATGCTTTTATGAGCAGGGGCACTGCAGTCTATAATTTTTCATCAAATAATTTGTTCTTCTAACTGAAAATCTGTTTTTTGTATGTGATTGGTTTGAGCTCCAGGTAGGGAAGATTTTAACTGGTGATTTTGAAGATGTTTTACATCCATTAGGTACTCATCTCAACCTAAAACATATTTAAAATGGAGCAAAACAGTCTTGGTGGAACAGAGAGGAAGGGCAAAGATGAGTAAATTGATAACCGTAGTAGAAAAAAATTAATGAGTCTATAAAGAGTAAGAAAGGTTGAGAGAAGAATACTGCACGGATGAAAAATACCATGATATCAATATCACATAAAATCAGCTACAAAAAGAGCAACAAAAATAAATTCCGGACAGGGTTAAGAGATTAAAAGCAAATAAGTAACTCTGCCTAAATATAGTATTTAGAGCAACATTATTCGTGTGATTACTTATTTGATATTTGTACTGAATTTGGAAAATATAGTAATTATGATGCTGTATGTTTCCCAGGCAAACATTTCAGTTTAATTTTCCTTAATCATAAGGTGCACAAGGTTTATTATTTATTTAATGAACCTCGCATTGTTTACCAGTGGTCTCTTTAAAGACACCTTTTTTTTACATTATCAGATAGTGAAAGATGAAAGCATGATAAACTCGTTAATTTGCTGACAATTCGACCAAAATGCGTTTGAGTAACTTCCGACCAAAAGAAACATACAAATATCTGGGCAGGAGCAGGAAAGGTAACAGTGCTCGGGTGACAGTATACATTTAAACAGTGCATATCAAAAGATCTGTTGCTCAAACAATATCTTTTCAAACCCTGGAGGTGGAGGACTGTAAAATTCACTGAACTGACAATCCAAAATTGCACTGTCATCAACTGGAAAAAAAAGGAAAACAAAAATCAGGTAATTATGTAAATGTATGACATTTAGAAATCTAGAATTTAAGACATTGTTTTAATTTGATTTGACTTTTGAATTTGTATAATTTGTACAATTTGTATTGATGAAACTACCAGAAATCAATACCAGTCATAAAGCATTGCACACCAATATTATTAGATGCATCCTATACATTGGAATGCCAATAGAGGGTAACCCCTAGACGCAGAAAATTAGGATTTTTAGAAAGAATTGGACTGCCAGTAAAAATCCTTGTATACAAGTCAAGGTATTGGTAAGGTATTGGTAAGTGTGTTTGTGTGAATTGCACATTAGCAATCACAGCAATGGGTATAACTAGTGAAGTGCCCGAGGGAATAGTTCCTGGGCCTCAACTATTTACTATTTATATCAATGACCTGGAGGAAAATACAGAGCTTAAGGTTGGGATCTACATTTCCTAACTGTATTGCAGAGGTATGAAAGTATGAAACATGCAGATGCATGAACCATAGGTGTAATTTGGTCCATTTTTGCAGAACCACATTGATCAGTGGAGTTAAGATAGAGAGTAGCTCCAATGGATTAACCACTGAACTGTCTATCCAAGGTGGAGGAACAGACCATCAAGAAAATAGAAGGTAGACAAAAATGCTGGGGAAACTCAGCGGGTGAGGCAGCATCTATGGAGCGAAGGAATAGGTGACGTTTCGGGTCGAGACCCTTCTTCAGACTAATGTGGGGGTGGAGGGGCGGCGGGAAAGAAGAAAGGAAGAGGTGGAGACAGTGGGATGTGGGAGAGCTGGGGAGGGGAAGGAGGGAGAAAGCAAGGACTACCTGAAATTGGAGAAGTCTATACCGCTGGGGTGAAAGGAAGGTTTAGTTTTAAAAACTCTATGCAGTCAACAATCACGAATGCACATGGACAAAGTTATCAGTAAGTGCAATGTATAATACTATTTACTCTATGAGTAGATTAGTTCTATTTTTGATAATTTTTGCACACACATTGCCACTTTAAAATATTTATACTCTGCAAACATCATGTAAACTATACACAAAATATATCTCTTGACAGCATTTTTACAGGCCACATACAGAAGGTAATTTTGTTCTTTGGGAAACAATTCTCATGTGTCCTCTGCACTGATGAAAAGTATGACAGATGTGCTGTTTAATTTAGCAAATTTGTACTAAGCAGTCTGCAGTTTGGATTTGTAATCCTCTCACTTAAGGATTATTAGGCTCTACAACCTATGAGCCATGGCAAAACAAGTTTAATTGGTAAACAGACTGTAATGGCAAATTTTCAACTTTTTCAGAGTCCTCTTTTCCAGTTGCCGTTAGTACCCAGGTACAGTAGGAGGGAACTTACGCGGACCCAATAGAACAGAGCTTCCAGTCCTTATTTCCAGTTTAGTTGGTTGTTTATTGAGGTGGTTGTACAAACAAAGAGATGAACGTACCAGGTTTTCCCAATTCTGCATGCAAGTTGTAACTGGTTGCTCTGTCCCTGGTCTGGTGAGAACTGTATGCACTCCCTCCTTGTGCCTGCCCCTTCATGTCCCCCTATGCCCTTACATATGCATCTAATGACTGCCCCCAAATGTCCAAAATAATACTGCAAGATATATCTAAGCAAAATAATACGATATGCCAACAATAAACATAAATGGCTCCTACACACCGGCCCCTAATTGTCCTACGTATATAACAAAACAATTATCAATAAATAATAAAATGAGCTATATACATTACACCACCCCCTTTTCCTTTACACATTTTCAAAAATAAAAGGTATGTACTATGTGTTGGCATTTAATCCTCTTTAGTGATTCTTCAATCTTTTTCTCTTCCTTTCTATTTTTAGGGCCACCAGTCTTTGTTGTACCCAAGTCTCAGCTTCTTGGAGCAGACATATCTTTGTTATCGGTCTTTCCAATATGTTGCTCTTCTTAGTCTGAATTCGAACTGAGCGCACAAGACCTTGTGCATCTTGTATGGTTTCCAATATTCTGCCCATTAGCCAGGAGCCTCGAGGTGCAGTGGAATCAGCCACCACAACAATGTCACCTGGAGCAACGTCTCCTTACCCTTGACCACCATTGTCGTTCTTGGATTAAAGGCAAATATTATTGTGTCCACCGTTTCCAAAAAAGATCTGCCATATATTGCACCTGTCTCCATCTGCGTTTAATGTACAAGTCTTCCTTCACAAAGAGTCCAGGTGGTAGTATTCACTTGGCTTTCAACAAAAGATGGTTTAGTGCGAGTGCTTCCAGGTCCATTGGATCATCAGAACTCTTGGTAATGGGTCAATCATTTAATATTGCTTCAACTTCACAAAATAAAGTTTGCAATCCTTCATCGTTCAGAACTTGTTAGTTAAGAACAGAGCACAGCACATTTCAAACCATGCGGATTATTTGTTCCCGAACACCTCCGTGATGGGATCCTGCAGGGGGGTTACAGTACCACCTTATCCCTCGCTGAAGCATAGCACTCTGGATCTTGTCCTGATTCAAACCATTGAGTGCTTCTCTCAATTCTCTCTCCGCTCCGATAAAATTTGTGCCATTGTCTGATCTTAAAGATGAACCTTGACCTCGTCGACAGATGAATCTTCGTAATGCATGGATGCAGGAGTCTGTGTCAAGTGTAGATGCAACTTCAAGATGTACTGCCCTGCTTGCCATGCAGGTGAAGATTACACCATACCTTTTAACAAGACTTCATCCTCTCTTGATCTCTGTAGGACCAAAATAGTCTACTCCTACATCTGTAAATAGAGGCTTGTCTGGTAGAATCCTCTCCAGGGCAAGTCTGCCATTTTTTGTTCTCCAACTCGTCCCTGCTGTCGTTTACACACAACACAGTCTGTTATGACCTTTCTTGCAGCGGAGTTAGCTTTGATAACCTAGTATTTTTTACGGAGGCGAGACAGCAACTCCATGTCCGAGTTGTTCATGGATATGTCGTAACAGTAGTGTTGATATGTGAAAGTCCTTCGAGAGAATAATAGGATTTGTCCTCTTCAGGCATCACTAGTCTATTCAGGCAACCATCTACTCTTAGAAGTCCATCATCCAGCACCAGATCTAGCTTGTACAAATGACTGCTTCTTTTGACACAATTTTTACCAGCTTCTAGTACAGATATTCTTTGAATCTTTGTCTTTGACTGAAAGAGATGACTGCGCTTTCTCTTGGACAAGATCTTCAGGACATAAACACTGTCCACGGAGTGCTGCTTTAAAGACTTGCATCTCCTTTTCAAAGTTTTCCTTTAATTTGCCAGGATCATTTTCAAAGCTACTCACAGCAGTCTGAATCTCCTTTCTTCTTCGAGTCAGCTGCAAGAGTGGTGTCCTTACTTTAAGAAGCAAAGCTCAGCAGTCTTCAGGTTCCTCCATGATGGGAAATAGGTGATAGAGAGTTTGTGGGGTTCTATGGATTTTTGACAATGACGTTCATTGTGATGTCTTGTTTGATTTCTGGATCATTAGCAGAGATTGCAGATTCCAAGTGAAGTTTTGGCTTACAGAGAAACTCGGGTCCCTTGATCCATCTCTTGCTGCTTAAGAAGCAGTCTGCTGTTAGTCCTCTAGACTCGTCATCTGCAGGATTTTCCTTTGTGCCAACATATGTCCATTGAGATACATCCATAGCATCCCTTACAAAACAGATCCTGTTTGCTACAAGTGTTTGGAAACATTTAGTTTTGTTGTTGATGTACTTAAGCACTGTTGTCCGGAAGATGGATTTGTCCAGTTGAAGCTGAAATTCTTTTTGCAGCATTGTGTCAACTCTGACAGAATGTAATCTCCATTCTGGGAATCGTCATTTGCTTTAATGGTGCGACTCTGGATTTTATCATTATGAATGCAACATGGACTTCTTTGTTATCATCTTCCAATCTTAGATATGAAACAGTACCATAGCCACTTTCGCTAGCGTCTGAAAAGTGGTTCAGCTGTGCATATCTGATTTGACCAAAGCTTGTGGGCTTCATGCACCGGTCCACTTTAAACTCTGCCATCTTGTTGAGATTCGTTAACCATCTTGTCCATCGCTGAGAGAAGGTTTGGGGTATGTTTTCATCCCATCCCAGTCTTTTCTTATAGAGCTCCTGCATAATCAGCTTGGCTGGCAGAGTAAATGGTGCTAGAAATCCTAAAGGGTCGTATATGGAGCCGATCACGGATAAGATGCCCCGTCTTGTGTAAGGTCGTTCCTGTGCAGCAATTCTGAACTTGAACACATCTGTTTCAACGCACCAGTGCAATCCCAGTGCTCTTTCCATTGGCAGATTGTCTTTGTCCAAGTCCAACTCCCTGGTCTCCTTGGTTCTGTTTTCTAGTGGAATGGATGCCAATACAGCACGGCTTTGACAACATGAATCCCCCCCATTTGGCAGAGGGCAGTCAGGTCTCGTAGCATTTGAACTGCTTCCTGTTCCGAAGGCATGGATTTTAAACAATCATCTACATTGTTCTTTATTGTGTTTGTCACCGCTGCTGGAAAGTGAGCTTTGGTGTCTTCAGCGGTCTTCCTTAATGCAAAGTTTGCACAACTTGGTGACGACACGGCTCCAAAAAGATGTACATTCATCTGGTATTCAACAAGATCTTGCTGTGCATCACACTCGGGCCACCACAGGACGGCAAATAGTCAATATGCTTTTCTGATACCATGACCTGATGAAACATTGCTTTAATATCAGCCATCAAAGCAACCGTTTATTGTCTGATTCTGATGAGAACTCCAATGAGTGAGTTGGTAAGTTCTGGACCCTGCAGCAGTTGGCAGTTAAGTGATGTTCCTTTGAAGACTGCACCATAGTCAAAGACTACCTACCCTTAAGGTTTCTTTCCTTGAGTGATACATCCCGTGATGAGGGATGTACCAGAGTTCTCCATCACTTCAATTCAGCTGGTCTACTGGTACCATTTGAGCATAACCGTTGTCAATCATTTCTGTGAGGAAAGATGTATATTCATCATGAAATTTCTCATTCTTGCCAAACGTGCCTTTCAAGCTCTGGATGAGCTGCTCTGCAATGCAACGGTTATTTGGCATGCTGGCGTTTTCTTGTTTGAACGGTAAGTCTAGACAATAGTGTTCATCTGTCATCTTTGCTGAGCGATTCACAATATCCAAGAATTTTACATCTTCTCTGGACATTTCCTCTGTTTCCTTGCTGGTTCTTTCACTGAAGTCGTGATTGTATTGTTTGACCAGTAGCTCCTCTTGGTTTACAATGTATATTGAATTGACAGCAGCAGCAGGGCAGCCATTTTCATCCCCGCTGTCGTTGTCTCCTCTCAAGGGACCATAGATGACTCACCCCAGTAGGGACCTCATGGCAAATGGTCCATCCCCTTGGCTGTTGACCAGCTCCCAAGATTACAATACCTTTGAAGCATTTGTCCCGATGAGTAGGTCAATGCCAGAGTCTATTTCAGGAATCTTGATAACCTTAAGTAAGGTCATTGCATCAGGTCTTCCAGTCTGGGAATGTTTAGCTGGGAAACAGGCATGGTCTTATGTGTGAACATGTCAGATAGTTGAATAAAATCGTCTTTTTCCAGATGAGATATTTCCAAATCTGAGATATGATGACTGATCACAGACGTCACTTGGTTCATGCTACACAAGAGAATTGTCTTTTGTCTAATGTTCAGCCTTCTCATCAAGCTTTCTGTGCAAAAGGAAGACGAACTTCCATGATCCAAAAATGCGTATGTTTGCAACACTGTGTCCCCCTTGTGGCTCTTTCCCTGTACTGGTACAATGGAGAAGATGCAGGTTTCATCACCGGCCCCAATATGCCCACACATATGAGGTGAGAGAACAGCATTACTCACAATTTCTCATTCTGTTCTGTATGTTCTGGCTTCTTCTCGTTGTCCTTTTGTTCAATGTGAAGTATTTCAGGATTTTGGTTGCACACATCACAAGTCAAATGATTCTTGCAATCTTTGCTCATGTGTCCCATTTTCAAACATCCAAAACAGACTCCCTTCTCTGTGCCCCTTCTTCCTGATCTGTGGACACCGCCCCAATGTGTGATCACTTTTATTACAGAACAAACAAGGACCTTGAGAATTGGTGATACATACATTTCTTTTCATTCCATTTGTTGTCAGATTTTCTTGCACTGGTGTTTCTAGTTGTTGCAAAACTGCTCCTCTTGGTCTTGACCTTTCTCTTGCTTTAGCAAAAAGTAGAGCTTTTGACAGTTGCAATTGGCCTAGCATCCTGGATGTTTCCAAAAAGTGGAGCTGACAGTATCTTCACATCTCTCTATGAAGTCTACCAGGTCAGAAAAACTAGCTCGATGTCCACACTGCTCCTGTAGCTGACATGCTCTATTCCTTCACTTGTCTCTGAGCTTTTAAGGCAGTTTTAGAAGGATGGTCTTCACATCGGAAGCAACATTCATTTCCTCCATATAGGTGAGGTTCCATTGCATTGCAAAAAGCTCTAAGGGGGCTGTCCCACTGCGGCAACATAATCTGCGGGTTTAGAAGAGTTTGCCCTCGACCAAACTCGCAGCATGGTTGTCACGTGGTCCTAGGAGGTCCTATGAGGTCACTGGAACTCTCCTTCATGCTCGAGGGAAGTTCCCGCATACTTGCGGCCTCAGTTTGGTCGAGGAAAGTTTTTCAGCATGTTGAAAAAATTTCCGCGAGTAAAAATTGGTCGGCATGGTTCTTTTTAACTCATAGTGCAGTAGAGCGGGGTGGCTATGTAGTTATAGACAGTTGAGGGCAGCCGTAGGCAATCTCCTTCGCTGACCGGGCATTTTAATTGGTTCACTGGAGTTTTCAGGACCAAGGAAAACCGAACGATAATTTAAATGCCCGCTAAACTTATTATAAGTTGTCTGGCTTCTTAAAAGTGTCTCCACTCCTTCTTCCCCCCCCCCCCCCCCCCCCCCCCCATTTTGCCCCTTCTCTCCCCCCCTCTCTCTAAAGGACTTATCGTACACCATGCAGCCGTCTTTTACCTTCCTGTTCATTGCAGGTGTGAATTTCAGACACTGCTCCCCCGCTTTCCCTGGCCCCCACTTTTGCGATGCGTTTGTGTGCATGCGGTCGGTTGATCCAGCTCGCGGTTTCATCGCTGACGGTCGATCCAGCTCGAGGTTTACCAGGTAAGTGCCCTCCAGCTTGAAGGTCGAAGACAGTCGCGTCAGTGGGACAGGCCTTCAAGGAACAGTGAGAACGCTTGCAACGCTTTCACATCATCTGATCACTGACCAGGCAACTGCCTTGTCCATATATGCAGTGGCAATCTTATGTTCATTACCAAAATTGTTGTTTAAGCAGATCTTCTGCTCTTTGATAGCCCTGGGCTGGGGGCAAATGTTGGCAGGTCCAATGTCATCTGAGTTTACAACACTGTTGTATGGCACTTTCAGCAATGGAGTGGGTAATTTGCTGTCTAACATCAGATAACCACACCGTTACATCTTGTATAAAACCATTAAAAGTTTCAATTTTTTGTTGAAACCACTGATTTTGCCTTTCAAGCTCATTTTCAGGCAGTGGTAAATAATTTGACCATCACAGAGCATGATTAATTGAACCAGGTTAGATTGAACTTCATTTGCATTTTCCTTTGATTTCATGAGCTCTTTCAGCATTTCCATTAACTTGTTAGCTTGTTTACATCTCGAGGTTCTTGTCCTCTGACAATTTTTAATGAACAATTCCAAGCCTTTGGGCAGTGTATTTAATAAACCTCTTTTCCTTTTCAGAATCCTTTCCAACATCACCATCTTGTGACTGAGCATGAGATCTGACACCAGACATGTTCACTATCCCCATAAAGACTCGTTGACATGAAAGCCTTATGCCGACGGCACAATGTTTCAAACAGGTGATATCGTTGTGAGATTGTAGCATTCAATCAATCAAATCCATTATAATAGACGTTTTCCAATACAGCTTATCATATATAACTTCTCCAATAAAGCTTAATGCTGCACATACCCACTCTCCCTGTGTGTTGGCTTTCCGGGTTTCCAATCTCCGTCAGTCAGATTAGCGCAGGTGGCGATAATGTCTAGTTGATTGTGGATGGCGGTCAGGTTTGTGAAATAAAACAATCCATGTTCCGTTTGATTGATTCACAAGCTCCAGTTTAATTCATAGAGCTAGTTCTCACTTGATTGAAATGGCAAATTTTCAATGACCTCTTTTCCAGTTTCCATTAGTACACAGGTACAATAGGAGTGATCTTACGCAGACCCAATAGAACAGATCTTCCAGCCATTATTTCCGGTTTAATTGGTTGTTTATTAAGGTAGTTGTACAAACAAAGAGATGAACGTACCAGGTTTTCCTAATTTTGCATGCAAGTTGTAGCTGGTTGCTCTGTCCCTGGTCTGGTGAGAACTGTATGTGCTCCCTCCTTGTGCCTGCCCCTTCATGTCCCCTATGCCCTTACATATGCACCACCCTGTGCATCTAATGACTGCCCCCAAGTGTCCAAAATAATACTGCAAGATATATCTAAGAAAAATAATATGCCAACAATAAACATAAATGGCTCCTACACAGATCAAATTTCAAAAAAATAGTTAGTAAATGTATAAAAGATGAAACACGTAATGGCATCTTCAATGATCTACCTGGAAATGTTGAACTTAGAGTCACTGTAATATGAGATAACTTGAGCTTTGCTACCGTTAGGGGAGAGTCTGAGATGTTCGAAAGACACCAATAATGGATGTTGCCTTAGAACATATCTAGTCCTGTATATATTCAGTATAGCACAATGATGGTGTGGTAGATTGTAGGCATATTTCCTTCACAATTTCCACCTTTTAATACAATTCCATCACCAGATACATCTTCCTCTCCCCTCCCCTTTACTCATTGTAAAGGGATTACTCCCTTTGTGACTTCTTGGTTTTCTCTTCCAGCTCCATCAACTACTTCCATTCTCAGGATCCAATTGTTCCCTTTCCAAAAATCCAGTAACCTCTGCAGTCTATGTATAAACTATGCTGTAATTTCAACATGGTGAAACCAAAATGTATAAAAATGACCTTTATTAAAATCTGACAATGTGCACTTTAACCACACATGAATTTTTTTCTATTACAAATCTTAAATTGTGGAGCACAGAGGCAAATAAATAAATGATGGGTCTTTGTCCCAAACATTATGGAGGGTAACATAGCTGTAGCATAGAAACATAGAAAATAGGTGCAGGAGGAGGCCATTCTGCCCTTCGAGCCAGCAACACCATTCATTGTGATCATGGCTGATTGTCCCCTATTAATAACCTGTGCCTGCCTTCTCCCCATATCCCTTGACTCCACTAGTCGCTAGAGCTCTATCTAACGCTCTCTTAAAACCATCCAGTGACTTGGTCCCCACTGCCCTCTGTGGCAGGGAATTCCATAAATTCACAACTCTCTGGGTGAAAAAGTTTTTTTCTCACCTCAGTCGTAAATGACCTCCCATTTATTCTAAGATCGTAGCCCCTGGTTCTGGACTCACCCAACATTGGGAACATTTTTCCTGCATCTAGCTTGTCCAGTCCATTTATAATTTTATATGTTTCTATAAGATCACCCCTCATCCTTCTAAACTCTAGTGAATACAAGCCTTTTCAATCTTTCTTCATATGACAGTCCCACCATCCCAGGGATCAATCTCATGAACCTATGCTGCACTGCCTCAATCACAAGGATGTCCTTCCTCAAATTAGGAGACCAAAACTGTACACAATACTCCAGATGTGGTCTCACCAGAGCCCTATACAACTGCAGAAGAACCTCTTTACTCCTATACTGAAATCCTCTTGTTATGAAGGCCAACATTCCATTAGCTTTCTTCACTGCCTGCTGTAACTGTAAGCCAACTTTCAGTGACCGGTGTACAAGGACGCCCAAGTCTCGCTGCACCTCCCCCTTACCTAACCTAACCCCATTGAGATAATAATCTTCCTCCTTGTTTTTGCCACCAAAGTGGATAACCTCACATTTATCTATATTATACTGCATCTGCCACACATCTGCCCACTCACTCAACCTGTCCAGGTCACCCTGCAACCTCCTAACATCCCCTTCACAGTTCACACTGCCACCCAGCTTTGTGTCATCCGCAAACTTGCTAGTGTTGCTCCTAATTCCCTTTTCCAAATCATTAATATATATGGTAAACAGTTGCAGCCCCAAAACCGAGTCTTGCGGCACTCCACTCGCCACTGCCTGCCATTCTGAAAAGGACCCGTTCACTCCTACTCTTTGCTTCCGGTCTGCCAACCAATTTTCTATCCATGTCAACACCCTACCCCCAATACCATGTGCTCTAATTTTAGTCACCAGTCTCCCGTGCAGGACCTTATCAAAGGCTTTCTGAAAGTCTAGATACACTACATCCACTGGCACCCCTTCATCCATTTTACTTGTCACATCCTCAAAAAATTCCAGAAGATTAGTCAAGCATGATTTCCCTTTCATAAATCCATATTGACTTGGACTAATCCTTTTACTGCTATCAAAATGCCCCATTATTACCTCTTTAATAATTGACTCCAGCATCTTTCCCGCCCCCGAAGTCAGGTTAACTGGTCTGTAATTCCCCGTTTTCTCTCACACTCCTTTCTTGAAAAGTGGGATAACATTAGCTATCCTCCAATCCACAGGAACTGATCCTGAATCTATTGAAAGTTGGAATTGTATTGTATTGTACAATAACTGTACAACTGTATTGTTGTCTTGTCCCACAACCTTGGTCTCAGTCTTTATTTTCATTAATTCCAGCTGGCATGGGGGGGGGGGGGGGGGGGGGGGGGGGGATTTGAACTAGTTAATTCAGTCAAAAGCCCAGTAACTTAACCACTACATCACCACTGTCCTCATACACTTTTGAAATGGGGAGGAGTGCATCAACAGTATATAATTGTTTCAAGGGAAGCAGGGAAAGCGATATTTAAAACTGTGCTTAGTATATAACAAAAGAATGCATCACTAATAATCACCATGTTTTTCAGCCCAAGAGAGAATGCATAATGGAAGTGTTTAAGCTCCAGACACAATTGACTTGGAAATGTAACCTTCAAAGCCCAAGTAATCTTGTTCTAATACTGTGAATATATACTTTTGGTTTCTCCTATTAGATTTTGTGAACCAGGAAGTCTGGAAAAGATTGCTCGCATTTCTGGGGAAAGGTCATCGAACAACAATGCTAACCATTTTCTTTCTCCTTAGATGCAATCTGACCTAGTGAATATTTCTATCATTCTGTTCTCATCTCAGATCTCCACTGTTTGCAGTCCTTTGCTTTTGTTTCCCACACTGTTGCTTCATTGTGCAGATAAATTGACACACCAATTCAGCAGTCAGAGTAACAATTTTAGGTATAAACTTTAATTTGCAAGTCATGTAGCCCATGGAAGCAAAATAAAAATGGGTTAGTGATTCATGTACAGTAGCATCTAAATCCACTTACCATATACAACCGGATATACGGTACCCCTAATTCCAGATGCTGGACAATGCATATTTTTCCCATTCAAATAAATGTTCAGTTCCACATGATCATAAGTCAGCCCCTTTTTAAAAAAAAAAAAACCATGTGATTAAGTCTGTAAAATTCAATGTAACATGCACCATTTTAAATATTTAGAATTTAGAAATATGGAGGGAGTCCAGCATAATCCATCTTTCAGACTGGGCATTAAAATAAGGTTCCATTTGTCCTTCCATATAGTCACAAAGAGTATTGTGGCACAATTTTGAGGTACAGCAGTGATGTCCTGGACAATATTTATCCCAAATGGTATCCAACAAAATGTGACTATCTGAACATTGGTATTTCTGACAGCTTACATTTATTTGCTCATAAAACACCTCAGTGATGGTAACTTGTTGGGATATCCATTCCAATAGTAACTTGTTGGGATATCCATTCCATTCTTCTATTTCAAATACAGATGTTTTAGATTCTTACATTATTTACATATTTCAAATTTTTAAGTTTAGATTTTTTTAGATTTAATTAATCTTTCTCCCTCCTTCCCTCCAAATGAATTCACTACTAAATCTTTTATGAAAATGGCAGCCGAGTAAGAACGTAGCTGCAGCCTGTTGACATCTAAAACAGCATCTTTGGAAAACGGCATGATGTTTTATTTTGAATTTTTTTAAACTGATGCCTTGAACTCTTTTGAAAAATTGAATTGATTCTTAGCAGCATAATTCAAATTATTGGAATTTCTAGACAAGTTCCTAGCCAACCACTAGTGAACATCAACAAGCTATTCAACCATTGCAACCAATACAATGTGCTTAATGCTCAGCTGGAAAACTAACAGAACAAGAAACCTACACAATTTTCTCCTTTAATCCAAGAACCCACCATCCCCACTTCCACAATTGCTCCCACTTTAATTGAAATAAGATATCCCAGGACAACCTTTACCATTTATGTATACAGATAACTTAACCTAAAATGCATAATTATTGCTTGTTTTGAGTTTAAGGTTTGAAATTATCTCTGGAAGCTATAGTTCATATTCTGTTGCAGCGGCCTGGGAGAACTGTATTTTACTGCAGCAACACACACAAATGTTTATATATTTCTAGCTTCCACCTTCAGGCAGTCAACGTTAATTTCATTGGCATCTGCCCAATGGTGCGGTGCCATTAGCAGTGACAAGGAAATCCAATTTATACTTTCACACACAGAAAAGATTTTTGCTAGCAACCTTCTTTTGGAACTTTTCAGATAACTTTAAAAATTAACCACCTAATTTTTATTTGATTACCATTGTACAGGTAATCATTGTGCTATCAGGTATCAAGTACGTTTCTAGCTGTATCAATCTAGTATCAGTCAATGGCAAATTGCATTGAAATATTACCTGTACAAGTACATAGGTATTTGATCAGCTGACTAAAAGCTTGGTTTAGAGGTAGCCTTTATGGAATGCCTTTAAGAAGAAAAGGAAAGGCCTTGAGAGATATACCAAAGCTCAATGCTTATTACAGGCAGTGTTACAATGAAACTGAGGCAACAGGAAGACAGTTTACTTCTTGAATGGACATGAACATAGATCCTTTGGCTCTCATCTAGACTCCTTAAACCAACAGTATATTTGCAGAAAGCTACACCAGAGGCAAAGCTGGATTAGCCAGGTCGGCAGGGCATAAGGAAGCCAAATTTAAAATATCTCCATTAGCAGTAAAACTGTCATTTTCCCCTTGGACAGAGGATGACTTAGTTTGACTCCAGGTTTGCAGGTTTTGTAGGTGACCAACATCTACAATAGACAGGGTAGGTAGTTGGGTAGTTTGTGAGGTGATTCGCACCTTCTGCCATTAATGCAGGCCCTCCTGGTGCTTGGGTTCAAGGTAATCTTTACTGTTCCAAATGCACCCTCTCGACTTTGAACAGTTGTGGGCAAGAGATTCCCAAGATTTGGTGGACATGTTAACATTTCTTCAAAGAGGCTTTGAGCTGGTCTTTGAATATTTCCCTATGTCTATCTGTTAATCTCTTTCGGTGACAGAGCTCAGAATAATATGTCTGTTTTGGACGTCTAGTGGCGGGCATGCAGGGAATATTGGCTTGGGAGAGAACACAAGTACCATTATTTCAATGAATGTGGAGGAATTTGGTATGGTTTTCCCAGTGCTTTAGGATGCTAGTTGTAGGTCGTCCCGGCCGCGGAAGCATGCAGGAGTAAAATAAAGACCAATATGGAAATGGATTGAGTGAGTATTTGCAAATTTTTAATTGTGCATTACATACCACAACATCTCCTTCTTGAGGAAGACTGTTAGCTGGTAGTCGGTTTCGCTCCTCATTATTGTGATAAATAGCTCCATCATGTCTAAGCACTAAACTTTGTGCATCCCGACCAAAAGGAATCTGGTTAAGATTGGCTTTTTGGGTAGCAACTCCAACCCCCCACACTCCTGAAAAAAGAATAACAGTGCATCACTATTAAAATGTGCACTATGTTCCTAAAATCCAAACCACATGCAAATTAAAACAGAAAATGCTGGAAACAGCAGGTTAGGAAATATAATTTCAATGGGGAGACCCTATCTGAGTGATTTGCTGTTCTTTTTATGTAATTTCCCAGCATCTGCAATTTTTCTTTAATTTTTCAATTGATTGATTTAACATTATAAAAAAATACTGTGCATGGCTCTGGACATTCTGGATGTTTTTGTCAGCACATTAAAATCCACATCACAAAGTGAGATTTGTCCACATTTAAAGCAAAACGCCATGTAATTTCATTTGTTAATCAATGATTCACTCATTCACAACAGAATGGGGATGGGGTATCTTTGAGAAAGGCGAGCAGAAAGCAGCCAAAATAATCAAAGACTTGTCCCACTCTGGTAATTTCTTCTTCTGTCTGATCCTGTCTGGCAGAACGTACAGAACCTTGAAAGCACACGCTACCGGACTCAGGAACAACTTCTTCCCCTTTGCTATCAGGCTTCTGAACAGTCTTTCCACAAGCTAGGGTACTGTCTGATTAACCTCTACCTCATTGTGGACATTGGACTTTGTCTATGCAACTGATTTGTTACAATGCAGATAACTATATTCTTCACTCTGTCTCTACCCCTTTGCTCTACCTATTGCACTTGAATTTGGCTTGTTGGCCCCAAAGAAACTAATTCAATGGATGCAAATTGGACATTCCTAATTGAATTTTCCAAGAGTAATTAATTTTAAATGCATCATTTACTTATTTTGTTTTAAAAGTTGGGCTCAATATATTATTTTCCGACCATCCCATCCCATATTTTAGTACAAACCTTGTGAAATGACTAAAATATTAACTAAAGAATCTACTATTTCCACATCTTGATCTGCTGTGAGAATTCTTCAAACATTTCATTGTTGTTGGTCTCAAGAATCCCATTGAACTGATACAAGGACAGCGACCAAACGTTATAAAAGGCAAAGTCCACACGGCTGAGATCATTAGATCTTTGTGGAAGCTTTCTTTGAGGTCGATTACAAGCCGAGTAACTTTACTTCTGTTTGAAAAATCCTAGCTAAAATTTGTCATTTCAGAAGATTTAAGAAATAATCACATTGTTGTGATTTGAATATCAGTTTACCCATATTTTTATACAATCCATTAGTTTAATGTTCAGCATTATTAATACCAGCTTTTTATTCCAGATATATGTAATAAAATTATTTAAAACTCTCCAGCTTCCTTAATGAGATTTAAATCAAGGCGCCTCCATTTTTAAATTGTCCCAGAATTTAACCACTGTTGTAGAATCGCTGGTATTTTTCCTACATCTTTAATTTGGTGATGATTGGTTGAGTTTTGGCATGAAGTCGATAACAAAATGCTAATAAAATGAATCCCCGAAGAAAAAGGTAAATTTGTAGATTATACTGAAGGGACTCTAACTGACACGGAACTTGACATGGTCACTTGAATCTGCTTAACAATTCAATTAAAACATCACCATCTATGACCTAATTAGATGCATTTTACTTTGTCCCTTTTAATATCTTTGAAAAACAAATTTAAAATTTGAGATTGATAAATAACAATGAAATAGTGTCAATGGCATTTTGTTAAAGAGTATCCCAAAAATGTTTCAAATTTCAGTTACGAAAAGACTGTTTCTGTTATAGATTATATATCCTAGTTCCTCATTTTAGGCTCCTCAACCAATAGAATTTTATTTTGTCACTACCTAATGCATCAGTTACTTTTAGTAACTGGAAAGCTTCAAATCACTCCTAGCTTTCATAGTTCTCGGGGTCACAACCTTAGTTTAAAGCAATCTCTCCTTGTAATTTAACCTAGATATGGGTATCATTGTGGCAAATATGCTCCACTTGCTCCAAGTATATTTCCTAAAGTAGCCACAACTGTCCAGAGAATTCCAGTATTCTATCCCAGGATACAGTATCGCTGTGGTAAAGCTTCTGCATAGTTACTATCTATAGAAGTTCATTATATATAAAAGCGAACAATGTAACAGCCTTTAATATTATTTTCTAACCATCCATGACATTTTTATCATCCATGCACATTTCATACTTTAGCCTTCCATCAGTTTAATGGATAATTTGTTTTAAGTCTTGAATGGATTAAGTTATGACTATATTGAAATTAATTTGACATAATGGATTACATTTGCTTACTTTTTGAATCACTATCTGTAATTTAAAAGAGTTCAGCTGCTCACATTGTTACCTATCACTTTGTCATCAAACTTGTATAGGAGTAGAAACATTTCTAAAAAATTGTAATCTAAATGGACTAGATTTAGAAGATAGGGAATTATTAAATGTCGAAATAACTACTAAAGAAATTGAAGAAACTATTAGATCATTAAAAAATGGTAAAACTCCAGGACCAGATGGTATTGGAGCAGAATTTTATAAAATATTTTATGATATGATAGCCCCACGTTTGAAGACACTATATGAACACATTTATACACAACAGAAATTACCAGATACATTAAATGAATCTATTATAACCCTTATACCTAAATTAGATAAAAAATCTCAATCACCCAGGGTCATATAGAGCTATATCTCTTTTAAGTACTGATCAAAAAATATTAACAAAAATATTAGCACAAAGACTAAACAAAGTGATTAATAAACTAATTCATTCAGATCAAACGGGATTTATACCAAAACGATACTCTTCAAATAATCTGAGTAAGAATATTTAATATTATATACTCGAAAAGAAATATCACTAAGGATTTATCAATTATCTCGCTTGACGCAGAGAAAGCTTTTGATCAGATTGAATGGTCTTACTTATTTTCGGTTATGGAATTTTTTTCAATTGGGAGAGAAGTTTATAACTTGGGTTAAATTACTATATACTAGACCAACAACTAGAATATTAATTAACCAAGTGTTAACAACTAAATTTAACTTATTCCGAGGTTGTAGACAAGGTTGCCCTTTATCTCCACTACTGTTTGCACTTGCAATAGAACCATTAGCAAAATCTGTGAGATCAAACCCTGAAATATATGGGTATGAAACTAAAGAAACTGAAAATAAAATCTCATTGTACGCAGATGATGTATTACTTTATATCACAAAACCAGAAATTAGTCTTCCTAACTTGTTAGATTTAATAACTCAATTTGGATCGTTTTCAGGATATAGAATTAATTGGAATAAAAGTGAACTTATGCCAATAATGGGAAATAATTTACATATATTACAACAATACCCTTTTAAGATCGCAAATGAAAAAATTAAATATCTTGGAATTTATGTAACAAAAAGATATAATTCATTATTTAAATCTAATTTTTTACCCTTATTGAATAAACTATTTAAGAATATTCAATATTGGAAAACATTACCTATTTCAATGTTAGGTAAGATTAACGCGATACAAATGATTTTTTTTCCACAATTACTATATTTGTTTCAAATGATCCCGATATATCTTTCTAAAAATTTCTTTAAGAAAGTGGACTCCATGGTTACTAATTTTATTTGGGATTATAAGAATCATAGAATAATTAAAAAGCATCTATGTAAATCAAAAATAAATGGTGGCTTTGCACTGTCTCATTTTATGTTTTATTATTGGGCAGTTAATATAAAAAATATTAATTTTTGGTTGGGTGAACTAGATAAACAACCAAATTGGTTAAAGATGGAAAAAGAAGACTGTACCCCTTTTGAAATTAGTTCGATTTTTATTTGCTAATACTCCAATACATAAGAAAATTTATAAAGAAAACCCATTAATAGAAAGTGGAATACGTATTTGGAAACAATTAAAAAAAAAACATTACAATTACAGAATGTACCACTAGCTCTTCCAATAGTAAACAATATTTCTTTTAAACCTTCATTGATGGACAAAGGTTTCTTAAAATGGAAGAACTATGGAATAAATAAGATCGGTGATCTTTATAGGGAAAACTTATTTCTCTCATTTCAGGAAATACAACAAAATTATGGATTACATTTTAAAGAATATTTTCGATATCTACAAATTAGAGATTATGTTAAATCAAATACACTGGATTTTAGGAATAGAAAGACAGAAATTTTAGATGAATGTTTAAATAAACATCCGAATACTGAGAAATTAATATCATATATTTATAATATTTTATTGGAAAATGATTTACCAAATACGGATAAATATAGACAAGCATGGGAAAATGAATTAGGTCAAGTAATCAGTAGAGAAGTATGGAATGAAAGTTTACAATATATACATCATTGTTCATTAAATGCTAGACACTCCTTGATACAATTTAAAGTTATACATAGATTACATCTCTCAAAAGTCCAAATTAAATAGAATTTTCTCAAATGTGTCCGCAATATGTGATAAGTGTCAACAATTAGAAGCTAATTTAACGCATTCATTCACAAAATGTATAAAAAATCACTAATTTTTGGATAGAAATTTTTAAAATAATCTCAATTGTAGTTAATGCAAAGTTGATTCCAGACTCAAAACTAATTATATTGGGAATACTGGAAACAAATCAGATATTAACAACACAACAAATAATTTTTTATCGGTTATAGTTTAATAATTGGTAAAAAATTAATACTAAGATTTTGGAAAGGTCCTACTTCCCCCACAACTAAAATGTGGATTACAGAAATGTCGGAGACGTTACACTTGGAACGATTAAGGCTTGCCCTGATGGACAGGCTGGACCAGTTCAGAGGAATATGGTCTCCATTTATTGAATATTTAAAGGGTCAAGATGGTCCAGTTCGAAGCCATGACGGGGGCCTGAATGTATGAATGTATGAAGAATTATAGACAATAGACCATAAATATATCTCCATTGAAGAATATTTTGTTTAATATTCCACTCAATCAGTTTATCTCTCTCTTTTTTTTTCCTTTTCTTTTTCTCTTTTTTATTTCCTACTGCTATAAAATAAAAAAGAAAATTATAGAAGTACAAATAAGATTGATTGTTAATTTTTAAAAAATATTGAGAATGTATGTGACGTTAATATTTTCTTTTGTTTTAATTGGATTTTATATTTCTTCTTAATATGTAATTACTTCTA
The DNA here is from genome assembly GCA_035221665.1 of Okamejei kenojei. Classification (NCBI taxonomy): domain Eukaryota; kingdom Metazoa; phylum Chordata; class Chondrichthyes; order Rajiformes; family Rajidae; genus Okamejei; species Okamejei kenojei. The sequence continues at coordinate 42,862,563 of CM069142.1, forward strand.
ATAAAAATATCTTACAAAAAAAACTTGTATATGGCACTTTCTAGGGCATCATCTGATCATTTATAAACATTATTAAATACTGCAGCTCTCTGCAGGGTCTCAACTAGCTAGTTGCACGTGCTACTTTGAGCAACTAGCCAATATTCTTGTTCTGCCTTCTACTGCTCAACCAATTTCCAAACAAATAAATAGTTTGCCACACTAAATGGGACATCAAGGCAATGCGGTAAATTGATATTAAATAATGCTGTTGATATTAAATAAAACCTTAATTATCCATTATATCCACTCACCTGTTGATTGTACTTTGAATTCAAAGTAACTTTTGTTCTGATGCAAAGGTGCGTTGGCTAGGCAGCCTCCTGTGCCACATATTCTCCTCCCGTTTTTAACAATAACAACATCCGTTCCTATGAAGAATATAATTAATATTAATAGAAATAGCATTATCATAAAAAATATTTGAAAAGATGAACACAGTTGTGCAATAAAGCCCATCGACGTTAAAGGGAAATAATAAAATCTGTGCTACTGTATGATGCCAAGCATGGTCTAGGAGTGTCCAAATGTACTTAAGAACTAGGGTACACAAAAAGGTGGAGAAACTCAGCGGGTGCAGCAGCATCTAAGGAGCGAAGGAGATAGGCAACGTTTCGGGCCGAAACCCTTCTTCAGACTCAAGAACTTAAGAACTAATTAACCATTTTTTAAGTCTAGTTACTTTATATATAATAGGAAATAGAAAGGCCAAACCAGTTGATGTGGTCTATTTGGATATTCAGAAGGCCCTTGATAAAGTGAAACAGGATTAATAAATAACTGTTTTTCCGTGAAGGTAGGAGAGAAAATTCACTGGTTTTCCGTGAAGGTAGGAAAGAAGTAGCAGCCAGAAGCAGCAAGAGCTAGTATTGGCTGGAAGTCAGTGAGTCAGAGGGTAAGAAATTTAAAAAGCGTGCCAAAAGCCCGATTCAAGTGTTTTCCGTGAAGGTAGGAGAGAAGGAGCAGCCAGAAGCAGTGAGAGCTAGTGTTGGCTAGAAGTCGGTGAGTCAGAGGGAAAGGCTGAGGATTGGCTGAGAGGTCGGCAGCAGGTGAAGGAGTGTAGGGATTGGCTGAAGAATTTAAATTGCAAATTGGTAAATTGGCGAATTAGGCAATTAATCAGCCATTATAAGCAAGGTTGCTCTAGGGGAGTGCCCTTGTCGAGGGAAGTGCATTGTGAGAAACGTGTGAGTCTTTGGCACAAGTGTCGTGAGAAAAGTGCGAGTCTTTGGCTCAAGAGTTTTGGGTGAGGAGGTTGAGGAGACTATGCCAAAAGTTGGAGAGGACAGGACGCGGTGAAGATATCATGGGCAAGCTGATTCAGTGTGAGGCTTGCAGGATGTGGGAGGTCAGGGACACTGATGGTGCCTCTGGTTGCTGCAACTATGGAATGTGTGTGCAGGTTCAGCTCCTGAAGGACCATGTTGGGGCACTGGAGAAGCAACTTGATGACCTCAGGATCATCTGGGAAAATGAGTTTCCTGGACAGGACCTACAGTGAGATCATTACTGAAGATTCCCGAAGAGAGAAGGTGGGTGTCGATGGGGAAGGAAGCTTGGAGTACAGGAGACCCTGGGTGGTGTACCTCTTGAAAACAGGTTCACCCTCTTGGAAACTGCCGTGACAGAAGACACTGCCATTATGAGCAAGGGATAGGTCTGCGAGTCAAAAGGTGATGCTGAGGCAAAACTGAAGAGACAGACGTCAGGCAGAGCCATGGTAGTCGGGGACTCAGCGTGAGAAGTACAGACAGGGTTTTCTGCGGGAGTCAAGGATGATGTGTTGCCTCCCTGGTGCCAGGATCCAGGGTGTCATGGACCGACTGCAGAGCATCCTCAAGGGTGAAGGGGAGCATCCGGAAGTGGTAGTGCATGTCGGCACAAATGACGTTGGGAGGAAGAGGAAAGACATTCTGCAGTGTGACCTCAGAGAACTCGGAAGAAGGCTGAAAAGCAGGACCTCCAGAGTGGTTATCTACAGTTTGTTTCCAGTTCCTTGTGCTGGTGAGGGGAGGAACAGGAAGATAGAGGATCTGAAGATGTGGCTGAGGAGCTGGTGCAGGAGGTGGGGATTTGGATTCTTAGACCACTGGGATCTGTTTTGGGGGAAGGGTAAATTGTACAAAAAGGATGGGTTGCACCTTAACAGTAGGGGTCCAGCATTCTGGCAGGCAGGTTTGCCACTGCTACACGGGTGTGTTTAAACTAAATAGTGGGGGGGGGGGGGCAAACGGGAGATATATGGATGGAGTTAAAGGGTAAGAGAATATAAAAAGACACCTGAATTAACGGGGCAGAAAGCTCAGGACGGGATAGGAGAGTAAGGCCAAGTGAAATAGGAATGTGAAGGGTGAGGGGGGTCATGGATTAAAAGTATTATATATGAATGCATGAAGTATAAGACATAAATTGGATGAGCTTGAGGCTCGGTTAGAAATTGGCCAGTATGATGTTGTGGGAATTAGAGACATGGCTGCAAGAGGACCAGGGCTGGGAACTGAATAATCAAGGGTATATGTCCTATTGAAAAGGCAGAGAGGGTGGGGTAGCTCTGATGGTGAGGAATGAAATTCAGTCCCTTGCGAGGGGTGACATAGAATCCGGGGATGTAGCCCGTATGGATAGAACTGAGAAATTATAAGGGTAAAAAGACCCTAATGGGAGTTATCTACAGACCCCCAAACAGTAGCCTGGATATAGGGTGCAAGTTGAATCGAGAGTTAAAATTAGCATGTTGCAAAGGTAATGCTACGGTCGTTATGGGAGATTTTAACATGCAGGTAGACTGGGAAAATCAGGTTGGTGTTGGACCCCAAGAAAGGGAGTTTGTGGAGTGCCTCTGTAATGGATTCTTAGAGCAGCTTGTACTGGAGCCAACTAGGGAGAAGGCAATTCTGGATTTAGTGTTGTGTAATGAACTGGATTTGATAAGGGAACTCGAGGTAAAGGAGCCATTAGGAGGTAGTGACCATAATATGATGTTTTAATCTACAATTTGAGAGAAAGGAAAATCGGAAGTGTCAGTATTACAGTTGAACAAAGGGGACTATGGAGCCATGAGAGGAGCTGGCCAAAATTGACTGGAAAGATACCCTAGCATGGACGACCGTGAAACAACAATGGCTGGTATTTCTGGGAATAATACAGAATGTGCTGGATCAGTTCATTCCAAAGAGGAAGAAAGATTCAAAGGGGAGTAAAGGGCGACCGTGGCTGACAAAGGAAGTCAAGGACAGCACAAAAATGAAAGAGATAACATAGCAAAGATGAGTGGGAAGCCAGAGGATTGGGTAACTTTTAAAGAGCAACAGAAGATAACTAAAAAAGGCAATACGGGGAGAAAAGATGAGGAACAAACGTAAGTTAGCCAAGAATATAAAGAAGGATAGTAAAAGCTTTTTTAGGTATGTGAAGAGGAAAAATTTAGTTAAGACCAAAGTTGGACCCATGAAGTCTGAAAAGGGTGAATTTATTATGGGGAACAAGGAAATGGCTGATGAGTTGAACAGGTACTTTGGACACGTCTTCACTAAGGAGGACACAAACAATTTCCCTGATGTACCAGTGGGCAGAGGATCTAGGGTGACTGAGGAACTGAAGGAAATTCACATTAGGCAGGAAATGGTGTTGCGTAGACTGATGGGACTGAAGGCTGATAAAGATTGCCATTCCTACCTTCTCACCATATCCCCTGACTCTGCTATTTTTAAGAGCTCTATCTAACTCTCTCTTGAAAGCATCCAGAGAATTGCTTCCACTGCCTTGAGGCAGATAATTCCACAGATTCACAACTCTCTGGGTAAAAAAGTTTTTCCTCATCTCTGTTCTAAATGACATATCCCTTATTCTTAAACTGTGGCCCCTGATTCCCTTGGCAAAGTCCAAGCGGGCTGTCATGTGCTTTTACTGAGGACTGGCTTCTGTCCGGCCATTCTACCATAAAGGCCTGATTGGTGGAGTGCCGCAGATATAGTTGTCCTTTTGGAAGGTTCTCCCATCTCCACAGAGGAACTCTGGAGCTCTGTCAGAGTGACCATCGGGTTCTTGGTCACCTCCCTGGCCAAGGCCCTTCTCCCTGATTGCTCAGTTTGGCCGGGCGGCCAGCTCCATGAAGAGTCCTGGTGGTTCCAAAGTTCTTCCATTTAAGAATGACGGAGGCCACTGTGCTCTTTGGGACCTGCAATGCTGCAGAAATTGTTTTATACCCTTCCCCAGATCTGTCTCGACACAATCCTGTCTCGGAGGTCTACGGACAATTCCTTCGTCTTCATGGCTTGGTTTTTGCTCTGACCTGCACGGTCAACTGTGGGACCTTATATAGACAGGTGTGTGCCTTTCCAAATCATGTCCAATCAATTTAATTTACTGCTGGTTGACTCTAATCATGTTGTAGAAACATCTCAAGGATAATCAATGGAAACTGGATGAACCCAAGCTCAATTTTGAGTGACATAGCAAAGGTCTGAATACTTAAGTAAATGTGAAATTTCAGTTACTGGTATTTCCTTTTAATTACTTTGCAAACATTTCTAAACACCTATTGTTGTTTCTTCATTCTGGGGTATTGTGTGTAGATTGATGATTTAAAAAAGAAAATAATTTAATCCATTATAAAATAAGGCTGTAATGTAACAAAACATGGAAAAAGTGAAGTGGTCTGAATGCACTGTCTGCTCTCCCTATTTAAGAAAGTGTGTAGTTGTACTAGAGGGAGTGGTGAAGATTCCTTGAGATTGATGCTTGGAATGTAGGAAGATGGGAAGAGGAATTGTCCTATGGGATATGGATTAGACACACTGCCCATAGTTCCTTGAGTTTAGAAGTTTGAGAGGTGTTTTCATTGAGATGTACAAATATTTATGGGTCTAGAGGCTCGGTTGCACAGATTATTTCTTGGACTTAAAGATTTTACAGGAATTGCGGGGTTAGTGCAGGAAATAGGTGATGAAGTAAAAAATCAGCCATTTCATTGAATGGCACAGCAAGCGCTAGGAGCTTATTAAATTCACAACAAACTATGTTACAATATAGGCCCTGATAAGTGATTTTGGTGACTTTCCTTGAGGAATAAATATTGGCCAAGGCACTAGCAGAACTCTCCTGCTCTTTTTGAAATCGATCCATGAAAGATTTTATGCTCTCTCAGGAGTGGAGTAATACTCAGCACTGTACTGGTGTGTAGATTACATCCTTAAATCTGGAGTGGTGCTTCAATGTACAACTGCTATAATCACAAGCAAAACTGGCACCGCCAGGCCAAAGCAGATTTCTATCAAATTCATTATTCAGTCATGTGGCAGTTTTTCTCATTTCTTGGGATAATTCAAGAAAACATTTTAAAATTATTTTTGTTGCTCGCATTTATCTTTGTTCAGTTTGGTTAGAGTTGTATGGTATACACGAGGTTAAAAATCATTCATTAAAAAAAAAACACAAGAATGTTCCAGCTGACTAAGGGAGGAGCTTAGCCTCTGAATTCAAATGAAAGCATCTTGTCTGATTTGTTCAAATATATTTTTGATTGGCAGCTACATTTGAAGGTAAACGGTTATTTAAATTATTTGGAATCTGATAACTTTTTGATGGAATTGACAAGTTTTTCTGTAAGGAATTTAGCAGACAATGGTTTTGAAAGGTGATGTATTGCTTATTATTTACAATTTTATTTTTAATTGTACAAGCAGCGGCTGCAAAATTGCTTCATGTGCCATTCTGGAAGTTTTACTAGTTCTGTTACTGTTCAATAAATTTGCTTACGAGTTAATGACTAAAATCAGTGATACTCAAGCTACTCTCCAAGCATGGATTACAGGAAAGAACCAGCAACTGAATTTAACCTCGGACACATGGTGAGATTGCCTATAATTATTGTACGAAGCAATAAAATATTACATTGAATCATTTCTACAATTATAATGGACTGAATTCACATTTTGTAAATCATTTCATGTGACTGTCGCTGTTTTATCCTTTAAGCTAGAACAAAATCCATTCTTGAGCGTGTAACTATCCATCCTCAGCTGCATCAAGAGCAGACAATAGGTTGTCAGTTCTCCATCGCCACAATCGGATTACCATAGTAACTTTTACCATGGTAAATATTAAGCAGCTGTTTTACTAACAGTAAGTACTACCTTGAAAAACAACACAATCTTCCACCTCTATTTAATTTTTAGTAGGCAGAAGTAAAATCCAAATATTGGAAGTACATGATATAAACTACATACATTTCTTATAGCTGTACAACTAATTTACTGTCAGAATTAGACACAAAATACTGGAGTGACTCAGCGGGACAGGTAGAATCTCTGGATAGAAGTAATGGGTGACGTTCCGAGTCGAGACCCTTTTTCAGACAGTCTCTAGTTGAGCAACTAGGATGCAGATTATCTTGTAATGTCTGTAACTGTGATAATTCCTAATTAACCTCAAACATAAATAATATGTGACGATACCCGCTGAACTGTAATTCTGCTAAATATATTCTCCTGCAGTGGTAAATCCATAGTGCCACTGATCATTAAAGAGGAACAGGTGTACACATGAGAGCAGTGACTTTAATTGAATAAAATGCCTGGATCTGAACAATTAGTTACCAGAATGTGATAAGATGACATAGGATTAAGGAGGTCCAAACTCAATATGGAGCTGCTGCAACTACTTGCATTCACTTCAATGGCTAGGGTGCAGCCACGAGCCCTTCATCTCAGCTCTGAGAAGCTGCATCACATGGCCTGACCTACCCAACACCAAGCCTCTCCACACTAAGCTATTAACCATATAACAATTACAGCACGGAAACAGGCCCTTCCAGTCCGTGCCGACCATTTGTTTTCCCCTAGTCCCATCTACCTGCACTCAGACCATACCCCTCCATTCCCTTCCCGTCCATATACCTATCCACTTTACTTTCAAATGTTAAAATCGATCCTGCCTCCACCACTTCTGCTGGAAGCTCATTCCACACAGCCACCACCCTCTGAGTAAAGAAGTTCCCCTCACATTATCCCTAAACTTCTGTCCCTCAGTTTTCCCCAGTATAGAAATATGCAGCCAAGGGGAGGACAGTAGTTCGCACTAGTTTCCCGCATAAGAGGGCAGAACAACAATACCATCAATTCTCTGTCACTCCTTCAATTCTGTTTTTGGTTTATTATCTTATGACGGAGAGATCCGATATATTATTTGTGGTATATTTCCTATGACAAGTCTACAAGTAAAAGTGGCAGGCAGACAAAACCAGGGCAAAAATCAAAAAGGGCCACTTTTCAACATAATTGTATAAGGGATAAGAGCGTTGTTAAAAACAAGCCTGAAGGCTTTGTCTCAATGCAAGGAGTATTCGTAATAAGGTGGATGAGTTGAACGTGCAGATAGCTATTAATGATTATGATATGGTTGGGATCATGGAGACATGGCTCCAGGGTGACCAGGGCTGGGAGCTGAACATCCAAGGATATTCAATATTCAGGAGGGATAGAGAGAAAGGAAAAGGAGGTGGGGTAGCGTTGCTGGTTAGAGAGGAGATTAACGCAATGGAAAGGAAGGACATTAGCTTGGAAGATGTGGAATCGGTATGGGTAGAGCTGCGAAACACTAAGGGGCAGAAAACTCTGGTGGGTGTTGTGTACAGGCCACCTAACAGTAGTAGTGAACTTGGGGATGGTATCAAACAGGAAATTAGAAATGCATGCGACAAAGGCAAAACAGTTATAATGGGTGACTTCAATCTACATATAGATTGGGTGAATCAAATTGGCAGGGGTGCCGAGGAAGACGATTTTTTGGAATGTATGCGGGATAGTTATCTAAGTCAACATGTAGAGGAACCAACAAGAGAGCAGGCTATTTTAGACTGGGTATTGAGTAATGAGGAAGGGTTAGTTAGCAGTCTTGTTGTACGTGCCCCCTTGGGCAAGAGTGACCATAATATGGTTGAGTTCTTCATTAGGATGGAGAGTGACATTGTTAATTCAGAAACAATGGTTCTGAACTTAAAGAAAGGTAACTTTGAGGGTATGAGATGTGAATCGGCCAAGATTGACTGGCAATTAATTCTAAAAGGATTGACGGTGGATATGCAATGGAAGACATTTAAAGACTGCATGGATGAACTACAAAAATTGTTCACCCCAGTTTGGCAAAAGAATAAATCAGGGAAGGTAGTGCATCCGTGGATAACGAGGGAAATCAGGGATAGTATCAAAGCAAAGGATGATGCGTATAAAAAAGCAGCATACCAGAGGACTAGGAGAAATTCAGAGACCAGCAGAGGAGGACAAAGGGCTTAATTAGGAAAGGAAAAATAGATTATAAAAGAAAACTGGCAGGGAACATAAAAACTGACTGCAAAAGTTTTTTATAGATATGTGAAGAGAAAGAGATTAGTTAAAACAAATGTAGGTCCCTTGCAGTCAGAAACAGGTGAGTTGATCATGGGGAACAAGGATATGGCGGACCAATTGAATAACTACTTTGGTTCCGTCTTCACTAAGGAAGACAAATAATCTGCCGGAAATAGCAGGGGACCGGGGGTCAAAGGAGGAACTGAGTGAAATCCAGGTTAGTCGGGAAGTGGTGTTGGGTAAATTGAATGGATTAAAGGCCGATAAATCCCCAGGGCCAGTTAGGCTGCATCCCAGAGTACTTAAGGAAGTAGCTCAGGAAATAGTGGATGCATTAGTGATAATCTTTCAAAACTCTTTAGATTCTGGAGTAGTTCCTGAGGATTGGCGGGTAGCAAACGTAACCCCTCTTTTTAAGAAGGGAGGGAGAGAGAAAATGGGGAATTACAGACCAGTTAGTCTAACATCGGTAGTGGGGAAACTGCTAGAGTCAGTTATTAAAGATAGGATAGCAGCACATTTGGAAAGTGGTGAAATCATTGGACAAAGTCAGCATGGATTTACGAAAGGTAAATCATGTCTGACGAATCTTGTGGAATTTTTTGAGGATGTAACTAGTAGCATGGATAGGGGAGAACCAGTGGATGTGGTGTATCTGGATTTTCAGAAGGCTTTCGACAAGGTCCCACATAAGAGATTAGCATACAAACATAAAGCAAATGGCATTGGGGGTTCAGTATTGATGTGGATAGAGAACTGGCTGGCAAAGAGGAGTAAACGGGTCCTTTTCACAATGGCAGGCAGTGACTAGTGGGGTACCGCAAGGCTCAGTGCTGGGACCCCAGCTATTTACAATATATATTAATGATCTGGATGAGGGAATTGAAGGCAATATCTCCAAGTTTACAGATGACACTAAGCTGGGGGTCAGTGTCAGCTGTGAGGAGGATGTTAGGAGACTGCAAGGTGACTTGGATAGGTTGGGTGAGTGGGCAAATGTTTGGCAGATGCAGTATAATGTGGATAAATGTGAGGTTATCCACTTTGGTGGCAAAAACAGGAAAGCAGACTATTATCTAAATGGTGGCCGATTAGGAAAAGGGGAGATGCAGCAAGACCTGGGTATCATGGTACACCAATCATTGAAAGTAGGCATGCAGGTGCAGCAGGCAGTGAAGAAAGTGAATGGTATGTTAGCTTTCATAGCAAAAGGATTTGAGTATAGGAGCAGGGAGGATCTACTTCAGTTGTATAGGGTTTTGGTGAGACCACACCTGGAGTATTGCGTACAGTTCTGGTCTCCAAATCTGAGGAAGGTCATTATTGCCATAGAGAGAGTGCAGAGAAGGTTCACCAGACTGATTCCTGGGATGTCAGGACTGTCTTATGAGGAAAGACTGGATAGACTCGGTTTATACTCTCTAGAATATAGGAGATTGAGAGGGGATCTTATAGAAACTTACAAAATTCTTAAGGGGTTGGACATGCTAGATGCAGGAAGATTGTTCCCGCTGTTGGGGAAGTCCAGGACAAGGGGTCACAGCTTAAGGATAAGGGGGAAATCCTTTAAGACTGAGATGAGAAATACTTTTTTCACACAGAGTGTCGAGTCTCTGGAACTCTCTGCCACAGAGGGTAGTTGAGGCCAGTTCATTGGCTATATTTAAGAGGGAGTTAGATGTGGCCCTTGTGGCTAAGGGGATCAGGGGTATGGAGAGAAGGCAGGTACGGGATACTGAGTTGGATAATCAGCCATGATCATATTGAATGGCGGTGCAGGCTCGAAGGGCTGAATGGCCTACTCCTGCACCTAATTTCTATGTTTCTACTTCTATTGTAACATTTGCTTATTCTTTTGTGAATTGCAAGTAGTTGAAATATGACTTCAAAAGTATTTAACTTCTAGATGCTGGGACCTAAAGGTACAGGGGAAGGATTCATTTATTTTAAATATATACGAGGGACTGGCAGGAAAGATATGGCATTCTTGCATGGATTTCTTTTAGGTGCTCCAAATTCAAAAAAAACGTGCAGATTGGTAGGTTAATTGACCACTGCAAATTGCCTCTAAAGTGTAGGTGATGGGTAGAGTTTGGGAGAATAGATGAAAATTTAAAGAATGCAACAAGGGATGCAACAAATGGAAGTTTAATCATTCATATGGAATTGGAAGGCCAAAGTACCCATTTCCATGTTCTATATGCTCTTTATATATTTACATATTTTAACTATGAACTATACGGTAACAGATTGACTAACAATCTGAAACAGCAAAGGGGGCAGCACAGTGGCACATCAATAAACTTGTTGTCTTGCAAAAGACTAGAGACCCCTCCTGCCTACGAGTACTATCTGTACGGAGTATGTACGTACTCCCGATGGTGTGTGTATTTTCTCCAGTTTCCTCCCTCAATCTAAAGACTACAGGTTCGTAGGTTAATTGGCTTTGGTAAAAATTGTAAAATTATCCAGTACGTTGGATAGTGTTAGTGTACGGGATCATCGCTGATAGGCGGGGGACTCAGTGGGCCTGTTTCCAGGTTGTATCTCTAAAGTCAAAGCACTACCAGTTGGGATTAAACATCTTTACCAGTTTTACAATTGAATAGTAAAATACAACACAAACCCTATGGCATCTTTACAACTGTATCTACGTGTGTTGCCACCTTTATTGAGCTACGAACTTGGACTCCAAGATCCCTCTGCACATCAATGCTGTTAAGAGTATTACTCTGTATACTCTGCCCATGCATTCAACCTCCCACATCCAACATCTCGCAGTTACTCGGGTTAAACTCCATCTGCCATTTCTGCAGCTGATCTACATCCCGCTGTATCTTCTGACAGCCTTCACTCTCTCCAACTGCTCCAATTTTGGTGTTGTCACTAATCCCATTTTGTCTCCTTTATGCCTTCTATGCCTTGCCCATTCAAATGTCTGGCTGAATGCCTCTTAGATGTACTCATTGTATCTGTCCCTACCACATCCACTGGCAGTGTGTTCAACCACTGTGCCATCACCACCTCTTCTGGCAAGATTTTTAACTACTCTACCTCCACCACCTCTGGCAGAATGTTCAACCATTCTGCCAGTTGGAACACTGATTACTATGCTACAATTGACATATTGGGTTGATCCTTATCAACAAAATAATGGTTATTGTTACTGCTGATGTCTTAGTTGAAATGTATCAAAGGTTCCAGAACAATTAAACACTGCCTGATCTCACAAATATATTGGCACCAGGTAATAAATGTATTTCTAAGATTATCCTTTATCACAATTTCTCTCTAGTTTTATCCAAAATGTCTCCGACAATAGCTCCTCACAATGCCTTCCAGTAACAGATGTAATGAAGTAATCAATGCTATTTGGTATTTCAGCCAATTCACAAAGGCCATCATCACCATTCACAATGGCATCAGCTGATGTCACCATCCAAGTTCAAGTCACATTTATTGTCACAAGCACCAATTGGTACAGTGAGATTTGAGTTGCCATACAGCCATACGAATAAAAATAATACAATACACGATAGAATTTAACATGAACATCCTCTCTTCGAGATGATCAGAGATCCGGCGTTGGAACGGAAGAACACACTCAGCGACTTGGAGTTTCCGAATCGACCAATTCTTACTGGAGTCCGCGGCTTCCGAAGTCCACGAGCTGGGCGGAGATTCAACACTGGCGACCCAAAAATGGTGAAAGGATGGACGGCTGCCACACTCGAAGGTGCCACACTGTCATGAGCTGATCTCACAGTAACATCATAATCCCTACTAGCATCTGCTGATGTGATGCATCACATGGCTACCCTCTGGTGCCACATGCCTATTCATGCTGTCCCATGTCCAGTGCCCCATTGATATTATCTGACTTTTAAACAAATGAATTCCATTTATTTACCCATGCCTAAATGCACTTGGATTCTGCTGAATGCAGGAATGGTTTGCTTTATTTTCTGAATTTGCTGAAGATAGTTGAGCCAAGGACATTGTTCCGTAGGAACTCCTGCAGCAATGTCCTGGTGTTCAGATAATTGACTGCTTAGTTTAGCTTAATTTATTTTCACATTTGCTGAGGTACAGTGAAAAGCCTACAACCACCTTGCTTTGCAGAAGGTTTGACACCTACCGATGGAATGTTTTCTCCTCAATGCCAATTGATATGGAGTGAATCCATCTGGCTGGAAATAAGCTTCTGTAATGAGTGGGGTCTTGGGAGGAAGACGAATTGGATCGTCCACTTGGCATTTCCAGTTGAGCAAGGTTGTAAGCATTTGGGCATTGTCTTACTGGGCCTATATCTCCCATTAGCTGTTTAATTGTCCACCAGCATTCACAATTAGATGTGGCTAGATTGCAGATCTGATGTGGTGGGTTGAAATTGCTCAGTACTTTTCACTGCATGCTATTTAGCATTTATCTAGTTATGCATTGCAATTTTAACAGATTGATACTTCATTTTTAAGGACACCTTTTCTTCTCCTCGCTGAACTTGATTTGATATCCTGGTTGATTGTAATGGCAAAGCGAGCGGTTTTCATCATGTCAGGATGATGGTAAAATATTATTCTCCTGCTGCTTATGACAGCCACTCTTGGACGCCAATGGCATCACAATTCCTATTGATGATGTCTCATGCTGCAATCACTACCAACACTGAAAATAAGGAAAAATTGCAGAAATCTGAATTAAAACAGAAAATGCTGAAAACACTCAGCAGTTCAGGCTGCATTGTGACGAGAAACAAAGTTAAGATTTCAGGTTGAAAACCCTTCATCAGAACTGGGAAAAGGACACCATCTGGTGATCCAGCAAGTGTTTAGGGCAGATGTAGATTGGCAATGGCAGGGGTAATAGACGAACCAGAATTGACTGTAGCATTCAACAGGGAGGTGGAAGCACTTGAAAGGAATGAAGTGCTTTCCTTCAGAGCAGAGAAAGGGGAAGTGCTAGCTGCATTGCTTTGATGGAGAGCCAGTAGGAACTGGATTGGATAAATGGTCACGGCACACATGGATGCCATTCTGAGATTTTGCCAGCTCCATGTAAAATGAAATGTTAATTGAGAATATCTGACCTGTTGACATCATCTGGTATCAATGAAAACAATCCTATCCTATGTCAGATAATCAAAGAACACAGCTTACATCACCTACTCTACTGATGCTACCTTCCCAGTGGTGCCACTTTTATTGCAGTCCTCCAAAACACCACACTCCCCATGTCACTGTATCCCATGACAGTCAGCGTCACCCTCCCAGTTGCCACTGTTCCATCAAAAAATACCCCATTGATAGAACAAGCATTCCAATCCCTGAATGTCTAGTCATAGTCCCCCTTAACACTGACAGTACCATTTCTATTGATAGTATATGATGTTGCAAGCCAATTGTCTGACGTTAGTCCCCACTGACCGTATTTGAAGTCACATTTCGTGTTGTCACTTCAAAGCCACGTGCTGTGGGTAGAAATTGTAGCGTAGATTGTTTTACACAAAATGATACTGAAACACATCACAATCCCCAGTAACACGGCCTGACACCGGAATGCTACCACACAATACAGTGCCTGAGTAATGTCTTTGATACAACAACGATAATATTGCCCGATTGCCACTGACACTGCCACTGGTCCTGCCTCGCCCGCTAGTGACAGAATATTTAGGTTTGAGGATTAGTATTGCAGGGCCTCTGGTTCCAAGTAGAGGTTCGTAGTCTGTAACAGCATTACCATTATGGCTGTGGTCAATGCTAGATTCAGAAACTGCATTGCTAATAAACTTGTTATCAATTAAATGTGTCTAGTGATTAATCACCAACAGTCTTTTGTGCAATCGGTGAAAGCAATTCTCAATCTGAGGGCGCCATCATACACCACGCCCACGTCAGGGATGCTCAACGATCACTATTCTGCGAGGCGGCGTTGTGACAGGTTTCAACACCGAATCAACGTTATAGGTTGCCCCGCATTCCAGGCACTGAGCTTCCTGCCTATATTTTATAATCGGACAAAAATTACAGGTAGGAAATTCAATGAGATAAAATGGTTGATTTAATTTCTTCTGTTGGTAGTAACAACTCGCTGACTTACCCATGTGCTGCGTGTCTAACTGGACGGCGGGCATTTCCTTGAGTTGGATGTGTCCAGAGCCTCCATTTCCACACCAGCGCAAGCAACACGACAGCGCCATGTTCCCAGCACTCTGCCCACTGACGTCACGCCGCTTTGGCCCTCGCGTGCGCGCACACGCCCGCCCGCCCGCCCGCGGGGACGCGCACCGCCGGCCGGAGCGGCGGGACGTTGCGTGCCCTGCGTCACGCCTCTCCTGCCTGCCTGCCGGCCGGCCGGCGGTTCATTCAGCTGTCTGCTTGGTGGAGAGCGATCTGGTTCTTGATCCGACGGCACCGAACGTTGTTCAGTATTTTCATTCGCATTCACTAGATGCATTTTCTTTTTTTCTGTACGGCTTCAGCAACTTTCCACAAATTTTAATTCAAAGAGCATAATTATTCAATAATAGACTGAATTAGATGTATTTGCAGTAAAAACTTCACTCTTGATCGACTAGTATCAAGACTGGTCAAGTAATCATGAAGCACGGAGATAGTAGCAATGTCACAACATTTTGAGATTTTAAAGAGCAAGTCTGCAATTTATCCCATCAGATAAAGCATAAAAGAAGTTTAATTTGACACCTAATTCACTTTCATATCTTCAGTATTAAAAAAAGTTATGGCCATTTTCATACTCGGAAAGTAGCATCTTCTTCCCGATTGCTTTTCCATTGATTTAACACAAAAGCTGTGATCAATGACAGTCAAAAGCCCATTACTTTCTTAAAAGTTAAAAGAACTGAAATAAATGTTCAGTTATTATAGATTGAAGCATTCTGAAACAAATATGAAACAATCTTACTTGGATGACCTGAAATTAAAGCATCTAATTAGTTAGTTACCTAATTGTAGCTAATTACAAAATTCAATTACTAGATCTAAACATCTATCCATTTCTTAAGAAAAGATTAACATTTTTAAATAGCCTAAGTGTCCAAATAATGTTCACACAAGAATTCACAATATAACAAGATATAAAATCTCATTGTCATGAATTTATAGGCCAAATGGAAGGAATTTAGTGTTTAATTCCCGTAAATTAATGGCCATTTTAATGATCTTACGAGTGGGTTTTTGTGGAACGCGATCGATTGGAACGTTGCGGTTGCGGTGAATTTAAACCCCATATCGGCAGAAAAAATTCTGCCGGTTTGCATGGGGCCTAAATCATCTTTTCCCAACGTAAAATTTGGATTAAGGTCATCCTCAGAAGCATGTTTATATGTAAAATAAACTATTTACCTTTAGTTGTCCCTTACGTGAAATTCGTCCTGGTTATCGGCGTTGATGGCATTAGAAGCGGATTTTTATTTCACTCCAGCGCTGAAATTGTCCTGCAATTAAAAAAAAAGAAATCACAGAACGGCAGTCGGAACAATTCTTCATCGTTAGCTAGCACCCCAAGAAAATATATCCAGGACAGGCAGGGGAAAAACCACACTTTAACCCCGCCACCCCCCCTCAAAGGGTGCCAAAGTCGCGCACACGGCCAGTGGCAGAACTGCAGCGCCGCTGAAGGTAAGTATTGTAACATTCCTAGAGATGGGTCCTTCGGTGCACCCTGTTCGTCACCAAATGCCTAATCCCATTTTAATCCTATACAATTTACATTTCAATAATAATTCTATTTTACAGCACCAGCCCTGCAGCCTTCTATTTCGCAGCAGTTCAAGTGCTTATCTAAATACTCTATCCCCTACTCCCAATTCCTCCGTCTATGCTGCATCTGCACCCTGGATGAGGTGTTCCAGACCAGGGCATCGGAGATGTCCTCATTCTTTAAGGAACCGGGGTTCCCCTCTTCGACTATAGATGAGACTCTCACCAGGGTCTCCTCTATATCCCGTAGCTCCGCTCTCACTCCCCACCCCCCCCCCCCCCACCCGACAGAGTCGCCCTTGTCCTCACCTTCCACCCTACCAGCCGTCACATACAACAGATATTCCTCCAACATTTTTGCCACCTCCAACGGGATCCCACCACTGGCCATATCTTCCCATCTCCTCCCCTTTTGGCTTTCCGCTGAGACCGTTCCCTCCGTAACTCTATGTAACTCCCTGCTCAATCCGTCCTTTCCCACCCAAACCACCCTCTACCCTGGAACTTTCCCTTGCAACCACAGGAAATGCTACACTTGTTGCTTTATCTCCTCCCTCGACTCCATCCAAGGACCCAATCAGTCTTTCCAAGTGAGGCAGAGGTGCATCTGCACCTCCTCCAACCTCATCTATTGCATCCGCTGCTCCAGGTGTCAACTGTTCTACATCGGTGAGACCAAGCGCAGGCTTGGCGATCGCTTCGCCCAACACCTCCGCTCAGTTCGCATTAACCAACCTGATCTCCCGGTGGCTCAGCACTTCAACTCCCCCTCCCATTCTGAATCCGACCTTTCTGTCCTGGGCCTCCTCCATGGCCAGAGTGAGTCCCACCGCAAATTGGAGGAGCAGCACCTCATATTTCGCTTGGGTAGTTTACACCCCAGCGGTATGAACATTGACCTCCAATTTCAGGTAGTCTTTGCTTTCTCCCTCCTTCCCCTCCCCTTCCCAGCTCTCCTATAGTCTGCCTCTTCCTTTCTTCTTCCTGCCCGCCCCCCACCCCACATCAGTCTCTCAGTGACCCGAAACGTCGCCTATTCCTTCTCTCCATAGATGCTGCATCACCCGCTGAGTTTCTCCAGCATTTATGGCTCCACTAACCCTTCAGTGCATTTCAGATTCTTATTCCGATTATGAAGACAAAAAACTCAGTTTGACTCCCTTCAAAAGATGTGATCGATGACAATGTAATTCTCGTGTGCATGTGTCAGTAACTATATAACCACAGCCATTACTAAGTGCTTATCTGCATGTTTCTCTTTAGCAACAGTAAAGCACGTGTGGCGCAGGTGGTTAAGGCACCAAAGTAACAAGCAACTTGAAAGTGCAATTTACTCCACTGAAGATGGGTAAGCTATGATCTTTGGCCCTTGCTTAAAGCTGGTGTGCTTGTCATTGCATCCATCCTGAATACTATGCCGTATTAAACGGGACTTCTTACTTTATTTTCTTCTCATTGCAACAAATCCTAGAAAATGTTTTGCTGTCATTAAGGAAAGAAAAGCACTGTTGGAGATCACTCAAACTGTTTTTGTGACAATCTCAAAGATTGAAATCTCCAGTTGAGACCTTATTTCTGTAGAACAGTGTAGTTGGGGTTCTGGGTGTGGGTTGGCTCTGTCAATGTCAGTGAAACTATGTTGTCCATTGATTGAAGTCACCCAGCTGCAAGCACTGCTGACGGGTTAAAGGGGAATATCACAATGCAAGGAGCATGCAACACTTCTAGCTACAGAATTGTTGTCACTTAAAGGGATGATGTAAGATGAATGGGGGAGCGGTCACACTGGGTCTGTGGGATGCAGATGCGTTGATGTAGAATGGAGACAGAAGGATGCTTTGAGCAAGGGGGCTATCAAGCTGACAGGCAAGCATTCCTGACAGGAGATTGAGTGCAGGTGTCTATAAGGAGTAATAAGGTGAATGCAAACTATGAAATCCTACATTTTGAAGAGATCTGTATGGTAACATATGCTCTTGCCTGCCTGTACCAGTGGAAACGAGATGTGGACTTCTCTACTCGAGTATGCAATTCTCTACTTGAACTTGCAACTAGTGCAGCTGTGAGCAGCAAATTATGATATATGACAAGGATCAGAAGCGGCTTGAAATAACCTTGAGGCCCGGAAGCGCATTTGACATCGATCTCTGAGAAAAATAGCCTTGTTATTTTATAACATACTAGACCAGGCCTCCAGTCACACGGCAGGCCTGGTTCCCCCAATGCAATATTCCACCACTCACCTGTTCCCCCAATGCAACCCGTTCCGCCAAAATGTCAAACATTTTAAACTTATTAAAGCAGAAACCATAACATAGTATTTAAATTGGATAAATAAGCATAGCCAAGAGGTATGAACGAAATGTCACTAATCCAAATTCTCCAGAAATGTTGCCTGACCTGCTGAGTTACAATCTTTGGTATGAGAAAATGTATTGATTCATTCAGATTTGTTGCAAATACATAAAAGAGCAAGATAACTAAGGGAACTAATAAACAACCTGTATTTGGAGGAGATGTTAGAAAGTTTCTTAATGAACATTTTGTGAATTTGTTCACCAAAGAGTGCATAATATCAATGTTGTAGTTAAGGAAAGCAAGTTTGATATAGATAATGGGATAAGCAAGTTAACGAAGTATTGAAAGTTTAGCATTTTTGAAAATACTGTCGTTTTGGGGCGGCACGGTGGCGCCGCGGTAGAGTTGCTGCCTTACAGCGCCGGACACTCGGGTTCGATCCTGATTACGGGTGCACGTAGTTTGTACATTCTCCCTATGACCTGCGTGGGTTTCCTCCCACACTCCAAAGACATACAGGTGTGTAGGTTAATTGGCTTGGTGTAAGTGTAAAATTGTCTCTAGTGTGAGTAGGGTAACGTTAATGTGCAGGGATCGCTGGTCAGTGCGGACTCAGTGGGCTGAAGGGCCTGTTTCTAACTAAACTAAACATCTCCCAGACCCAAATGAAATGTGTCTAAAGCTGTGCGAAAATTGCGAGGCTCTGACTACAATTTTTCATTCCTCCTCGTCGAGGGATGGTCGTTGTAGGGCAGGAAGAGTTCAGTTATAAGGTGGGAATCCAAGAATGTAGATAAGTCTCTTATTTACTCATGGTTTTCCTGTTTGGCATAGTGGAATTTACACCATGTTCTTCTGGTAATCCTCAAAAACATGCACCCCAGGTTAATGTGAACAAAAGTACAGAAGAGAAACTGGCCACCATGCCCTTCCAGTCAGTTCCATCATTCAATATGATCACTACAAATCCATGCTGCCCTCAACTGTTCTGTACCAGTTCTCCATGGTCCTCAATTCTTCGATCTTACAAACATTTACTTTAGATTAGTTTATTGTCACTTGTACTGAGGTACAGTGAAAAGCTTTTGGTGCATGCTAGCCAGTCAGCGGAAAGATAATACATGATTACAATCGAGCCATTCACATGTACAGATACACGATAAAGGGAATAACGTTTAGTGCAAGATAAAGCCAGTAAAGTCCGATCAAAGATAGTCCAAGGGCGTCCCATGAGGTAGGTGGTAGTTCAGGACTGCTCTCTAGTTGTGGTAGGATGGTTCAGTTGCCTGATAACAGCTGGGAAGAAATTGTCCCTGAATCTGGAGGTGTGCATTTTCACACTTCTATACCTTTTGCCCGATGGAAGAAGAGAAAATGGTTAGGGTGCGATTCATCCTTGATTATGCTGCTGGCCCTGCCAAGACAGCACGAGCAATAAATGGAGTCAATGGAAGGGAGATTTGTTTGTGTGATGGTCTAGGCTGCGTCCACAATTCTCTGCAATTTCTTGCGGCCTTGACGCATCCTGATGAAATGTTTTCTATGGTGCAACTGTAGAAGTTAGTGTGAGTTGTTGGGGACATGCTGAATTTCCTAAGCCTGAATTTCCTAAGCCTTCTAAGGAAGTAGAGGTGTTGGTGCGCTTTCTTGGTCATTGCTTCAATATGTGTGGTTCACAAGAAGTTGTTGATGATATTTACTCCTAGGAATTTGAAGTTTTCAACTATCTACTCGGTGCCATCAGTGCAAACTGGGGTATGTATACTGCTTCAATCCCTGAAGTCGATCATTATCCTCTTTGACTTGCTGACATTGAGAAAAATGCTGTTGTCTCGATACCATGTTTCCAATCTCCTTCGTCTTATTATTTGATATCCGTCCCACAAGGGTGGTGTCGTCTGTGAATTTTTTTAAATTGAATTAGATTTGTACATTGCGGTAGCGCCATCGTGGGTATACAAGGAGTAAAGAATGGGGCCGAGAACACATCCCTGTGGAGCACCAGTGTTGAGGATTATCGTAGAAGATAATTTGTCGGTGGGGGCGCTGCGAGCCGGCTGCCCTGCCAGCAGTGTGTTAGATTTTTCTACTTTTTTAGTTTTTTTAGTATGTCCCAATGTGTGTTCTTAATATTTCTCGGTGTGTCTTGTGTGGGGGGGGTAAGGGGGAAACCGATTTGGTTGCCTCCTCCATGGAGTGGCGACTTTTTCCATGTCGCCTCCCTCGCGGCCTAACACAAAGAATCAGTGCCGCTTTTCCCAGAGATGCACCCGGGGCTTCAGCTGCGGGCGCAGCGTAGACTTTTTCATCGCGGAGCGGGAAAGCCCTCGCCAGAAGGGAGCGCTCAGTTCGTTGGCCTGCGGCAGTCTGAAGCCACGGTCTACAGAGCTCCAGCTGGCGCGGCTTCCGGAGCCTGGGATCCCTCATTGGGGACCACTGAGGAGAAGAGCTCCGACAGCCGACCCGCGGCCTACATTATCCAGAAGCCGCGGACTGCGGTGCTTTCAGCTGGCGCGGCGTCCGGAGCCTGGGATCCCTCGTAGGGGCCCCGGAGGAGAAGAGCTCCGACCGCCAGCTTGCGGCCTACTTCTAACCGCGGGCACGGCGGGGACTTACCATCCGGAGTGGGATCCCTCGCCGGGGATCCCTGGAGAAGAGCTCCGACCGCCAGCCCTGTGGTCTGCGGTGCTTCTAACTGCGGCGTGGCGAGGACTTTAGATCTTCGACCGCCGGCCTGCGGCCTACACATCTTGAAGCTGCGGTCTCCGGTAGGGAAGCACTGATAGAAACATAGAAATTAGGTGCAGGAGCAGGCCATTCGGCCCTTTGAGCCTGCACCGCCATTCAATATGATCATGGCTGATCATCCAACTCAGTATCCTGTACCGTCCTTCTCTCCATACCCCCCGATCCCTTCAGCCACAAGGGCCACATCCAACTCCCTCTTAAATATGGCCAACGAACTGGCCTCAACTACCTTCTGTGGCAGAGAATTCCACAGATTCACCACTCTCTGTGTGAAAAACGATTTTCTCATCTCGGTCCTAAAAGACTTCCCCCTTATCCTTAAACTGTGACCCCTTGTCCTGGACTTCCCCAACATCGGGAACAATCTTCTTGCATCTAGCCTGTCCAACCCCTTAAGAATTTTGTAAGTCTCTTTGAGATCACCCCTCAATCTTCTAAATTCCAGCGAGTACAAGCTGAGTCTATCCAGTCTTTCTTCATATGGAAGTCGTGCCGTCCCAGGAATCAGTCTGGTGAATCTTCTCTGTACTCCCTCTATGGCAAGAATGTCTTTCCTCAGATTAGGAGACCAAAACTGTACGTAATACTCCAGGTGTGGCCTCACCAAGACCCTGTACAACTGCAGTAGAACCTCCCTGCTCTTGTACTCAAATCCTTTTGCTATGAATGCCAACATACCATTCGCTTTCTTCACAGCCTGCTGCACCTGCATGCCTCCTTTCAATGACTGGTGTACCATGACACCCAGGTCACGCTGCATCTCCCCTTTTCCTAATCGGTCACCATTCAAATAATAGTCTACCTTCCTGTTTTTGCCACCAAGTGGATAACCTCACATTTATCCACATTATACTGCATCTGCCATGCATTTGCCCACTCACCCAGTCTATCCAAGTCATCCTGCAGCTTCCGAGCATCCTCCTCACAGCTAACACTGCCCCCCAGCTTCGTGTCATCCGCAAACTTCGAGATGTTGCATTTAATTCCCTCGTCCAAATCATTAATGTATATTGTAAATAGCTGGAGTCCCAGCACTGAGCCTTGCGGCACCCCACTAGTCACTGTCTGCCATCCTGAAAAGGACCCGTTCACTCCTACTCTTTGCTTCCTGTCTGCCAGCCAGTTCTCTATCCACATCAATACTGAACCATCAATACCGTGTGCTTTACGTTTGTATACCAATCTCTTGTGTGGGACCTTGTCGAAAGCCTTCTGAAAGTCCAGATACAACACATCCACTGCTTCTCCCTTATCCACTCTACTAGTTACATCCTCAAAAAATTCAATAAGATTCGTCAGACATGATTTACCCTTCGTAAATCCATGCTGACTTTGTCCAATGATTTCACCACTTTCCAAATGCGCTGCTATCCCATCTTTAATAATTGACTCTAGCAGTTTCCCCATTACCGATGTTAGACTAACTGGTCTGTAATTCCCCGTTTTCTCTCTCCCTCCCTTTTTAAAAAGTGGGGTTACATTAGCTACCCTCCAATCCTCAGGAACTTCTCCAGAATCTAAAGAGTTTTGAAAAATTATCACTAAGGCATCTGCTATTTCTGGGGCTACTTCCTTAAGTACCCTGGGATGCAGCCTATCTGGCCCTGGGGATATATCGGCCTTTAATCCATTCAATTTACCTAACACCACTTTCCGGCTAACCTGGATTTCACTCATTTCCTCCATCTCATTTGACCCGCGATCCCCTGCTATTTCCGGCAAATTACTTGTGTCTTCTTTAGTGAAGACAGAACCAAAGTAGTTATTCAATTGGTCTGCCATGTCCTTGTTCCCCATGATCAATTCACCCGTTTCTGACTGCAAGGGACCTACATTTGTTTTAACTAATCTTTTGCACTTCACATATATAATTAGTCCCTTTGTCCTCCTCTGTTGGTCTCTGAATTTCTCCCAGTCCCCTGGTAGGCTGCTTTTTCTGGCTAATTTGTACGCTTCATCTTTTTCTTTGATACTACCCCTGATTTCCCTCGTTATCCACGGATGCGCCACCTTCCCTGATTTATTCTTTTGCCATACTGGGATGAACAATTGTTGTAGTTCATCCATGCAGTCTTTAAATGCCTTCCGTTGCATATCCACCGTCAACCCTTCAAGAATCAATTGCCAGTCCATCTTGGCCAATTCACGTCTCATACCCTCAAAGTTACCTTTCTTTAAGTTCAGGACCCATGTTTCTGAATTAACAATGTCACTCTCCATCCTAATGAAGAACTCAACCATATTATGGTCACTCTTGCCCAAGGGGCCACGTACAACAAGGCTGCTAACTAACCCTTCCTCATTACTCAATATCCAGTCTAGAATAGCCTGCTCTCTCGTTGGTTCCTCCACATGTTGGTTTAGAAAACTATCCCGCATACATTCCAAGAAATCCTCTTCCTCAGCACCCCTGCCAATTTGATTCACCCAATCTATATGTAGATTGAAGTCATCCATTATAACGGTTTTACCTTGCATGCATTTCTAATTTCCTGTTTGATGCCATCCCCAACTCCACTACTACTGTTAGGTGGGCTGTACACAACACCCACTAGTGTTTTCTGCCCCTTAGTGTTTCGCAGCTCCACCCATATCGATTCCACATCCTCCAAGCTAATGTCATTCCTTTCTATTGCGTTAATTTCCTCTCTAACCAGCAACGCTACCCCACCTCCTTTTCCTCTCTGTCTATCCTTCCTGAATATTGAATATCCCTGGATGTTCAGCTCCCAGCCTTGGTCACCCTGGAGCCATGTCTCCGTGATTCCAACTATATCATAATTATTAATAGCTATCTGCACATTCAACTCATCCACCTTATTACGAATGCTCCTCGCATTGAGACGCAAAGCCTTCAGGCTTGTTTTTACAACACTCTTGGCCCTTTTACAATTATGTTGAAAAGTGGCCCTTTTAGATTTTTGCCCTGGATTTGTTTTCCTGCCACTCTTCACCTCGCTACCTATTGCTCCTATCCTCATTTTACACCCCTCTGTCTCTCTGCTCACACATTTAAGAAACCCTCCACTTCTTATTCTCCGTTTGTTATTTTTTTCTTCTTTCCTCCTTACGTGTTGCGTCTGACTGCTTCTCTTCTCTGCCTCCTGCCTCACAAACGGACTACTTGCCTTCTCTATTTGAGTCCCTCCCCCCAACCGATCTAGTTTAAAGTCTCCCCAGTAGCCTTTGCAAATCTCCCCGCCAGGATATTGGTTCCCCTCGGGTTCAAGTGCAACCCGTCCTTTTTGTACAGGTCACACCTTCCCAATGATCCAGAAACTTGAATCTCTGCGCTCTGCACCAGTCCTTTAGCCACGCATTTATCCTCCACCTTGCTCCATTCCTACTCTCACTGTCACGTGGCACAGGCAGTAATCCTGAGATTGTTACCTTTGCGGTCCTTCTCCTTAACACTCTTCCTAACTCCCTAAATTCTCCTTTCAGGACCTCCTCTCTTTTTCTACCTATGTCATTGGTACCTATGTACTTCAGGACTTACCTAGTCTGCACATCTGGCCGTCCGCAGCAGTGACTGCGGAGGGTTGTGGTCCCGACCACGGGGGAAAATGGAGGAGGACTGACTAAACTTTGTGCCTTCCACCCACAGTGATGAATGCTGTGGTGGATGTTTGTGTTAAATTTTATTGTGTATTGTGTGTTTTTTTTTTATTGTACCGCTGCTGGCAAGTTCATTTCACTGCACTTAATTGTGCATGTGACGAATAAATCTGACCTGACTTGACTATCCTTACTGATTGGGGTTATCCATCTCCACCTTAAATATTTTTTAATTATCTGGCCTTCATCACTTTCTAGGAAGAGAATTCCATAGATTCATTACCATCAGAGAAGGAATTTCTCTGCAGTTTTAAATTACTAGCATGGATAGTGGGTTGGCTGGATGGCAAAAGGCAAAGTTGCAATAAAAGGTGCTTTTTCAGGTTGGCTGCAAGTGACTAGTGGAGTTCTGCAAGAGTCGGTGCTGGGGGCGCTTCTCTTCACGTTGTATATTAATGCTTTGGATAAGGGGATTGAAGGCTTTGTGGCCAAATTTGCAGATGATGCTAAGATAGGTGGAGGGGCAGGCAGTGTAGAGGAAGCAAGGACTCTGCAGAAGGACTTTGGCAGGTTAGGAGAGTGCGCAGAGAAGTGGCTGATGAAATTCAGTATAGCAAAGTGCAGAGTCATGCATTTTGGTAATAAGAATAAAGGCAGAGATTATTTTCTAAATGGAGAGAGAATCCAGAAATTGGAAGTGCAAAGGGACTTGGGAATGCTAGTGCAGGACTCCCAAAAAGTTAATTTGCAAGTCAAATCATTAATAAGGAAGGAAAATTCAATGCTAGCATTTATATCAAGAGGATTGGAATACAAAAACAGAGATGTAATGCTGAGGCTCTATAAGGCACTGGTCAGACCGCATTTTGGCCCAAATTTAGGTCACATATCCGAGGAAGAGTGTGCTGGCGCTGGAGAAGGTCCAGAGAATGTTTACAAGAATTATTCCAGGAATGAGTGGGTTAGCATATGATGAGCGTATGACAGTACTCGGCCTCTACTTGCTGGAGTTTAGGTTAAGAGGGACCTCATTGAAACTTGCAGAATAATGAAAGGCATAGATAGAGTGGATGTGGAATGGATGTTTCTACTGGTGGGAGAGTCGAGGACCAGCGGTCATAGCCTCAGAATTACAGGGCGCTCTTTTAAAAAGGTGAGGAGGAACTTATTTAGTCAGAGGGTAGTTAATCTGTGGAATCCATTGCCACGGAGGGCTGTGGAGGCTGTCAGTGGATATTTTTAAGGTAGAGAGAGACAAATTGTTGATTAGAATGGGTGTCAAGGTTTATGGGGAGAAGCCTGGAAAAAGGATTAGGAGGCAGAGATCGGCCATGATTGAATGGTGGAGTAGACCTGATGGGCCGAATGGCCTAATCCTACTCCTATAACTGCCCCCTTACCTTAAACTATGTCCCTTTAATCATGGCTCTCCCACAAGTGAAAACATCTCAACATCTACCCTGTCAAGGGAAAGCCTTTATATGACCATTACTATTGCCAACTATCAGACATTGCATCAATTGGAAATTATTCATATGGATCTCATGATCTCCCCTTGGCTTTCTGATTCAAAACAATTATGTAACTTAGCCAATTCCTTGTGCTTGCACAAGCTATTTCTGTATTGATCACAAAACTACTCAGCCTTTAGGTTTCTCTTCTACAGTGCCCTCCATAATGTTTGGGACAAAGACCCATTCACAATTTGAGATTTGTAATAGAAAAAAAATCACATGTGGCTAAAGAGCACATTGTCAGATTTTATAATGGCCATTTTTATACATTTTGGTTTCACCATGTAGCAATTACAGCAGTGTTTATACATGGTCCCCCATTTCAGGGCACCATAATGTTTGGGACACATGGCTTCATAGGCGTTTGTAATTGCTCAGGTGTGTTTAATTGCCTCCTTAATGCAGGTATAAGAGAGCTTTCAGCACCTCGTATTTCCTCCAGTCTTTCCGTCACCTTTGGAAACTTTTATTGCTGTTTATCAACATGAGGAACAAAGTTGTGCCAATGAAAGTCAAAGAAGCCATTATGAGACTGAGAAACAAGAATAAAACTGTTAGAGACATCAGCCAAACTTTAGGCTTACCAAAATCAACTGTTTGAAACATCATTAAGAAGAAAGAGAGTACTAGTGAGCTTACTAATCGCAAAGGGGCTGGCAAGTCAAGGAAGACCTCCACAGCTGATGACAGAAGAATTCTCTCTATAAAAAAGAAAAATTCGCAAACACATGTCCAACAGATCAGAAACACTCTTCAGGAGTCATATGTGGATTTGTCAATGACCACTGTCCGCAGAAGACTTCAAGAACAGAAATACAGAGGCTACACTGCAAGATGCAAACCACTGGTTAGCTACAAAAATAGGATGGCCAGGTGACAGTTTGCCAAGAAGTACTTAAAAGAGCAACCACAGTTCTGGAAAAAGGTCTTGTGGACAGATGAGATGAAGATTAATTTATATCAGAGTGATGGCAAGAGCAAAATATAGAGGAGAGAAGGAACTGCCCAAGATCCAAAGCATACCACCTCATCTGTGAAACACGGTGGTGGGGGTGTTATGGCCTGGGCATGTATGGCTGCTGAAGGTACTGGCTCACTTATCTTCATTGATGATACATATGCTGATGGTAGTTGCTTAATGAATTCTGAGGGTATAGACACATCCCATCTGCTCAAGTTCAAACAAATGCCTCAAAACACATTGGCCAGCGGTTCATTCTACAGCATGACAATGATCCCAAATATACTGCTAAAGCAACAAAGGAGTTTTTCAAAGCTTAGAAAATGGTCATTTCTTGAGTGGCCAAGTCACTCACCCGATCTGAACCCAACTGATTATGCCTTTTATATACTGAAGAGAAAACTGAAGGGCACTAGCCCCCAAAACATGCATAAGCTAACGATAGCTGCAATACAGGGCTGGCAGAGCATCACCAGAGAAGACACCCAGCAACTGGCGATGTCCATGAAGGGTATGCAACAAAATAGTAAGATTAAATGAGAACTTACCAGTTTGAAGTTTGATCCTTATTTTATGAGGAGTTACGATGAGGGATTTCGTGAAGACCCCGCCAGCACGCATGCGCGACATTCTTCAAAGCAGCGGTGTGAAATCACAGATAGCAGAACTGACTGGAGATAGTAAGATTAAGAGAAACCATATACCAGTTGACCTTATGATAGAGGGGCGGGAGAGGAGGGCACAAAATCCCTCATCGTAACTCCTCATAAAATAAGGATCAAACTTCAAACTGGTAAGTTCTCGTTTAATCTTACTATTTTACTTTGGAGTCACGTGAGTGACTTCGTGAAGATTTCAAAGCTCTGTGATTTCATGCACTGGACCAGGTCGATGCTCACACACTGCCGTAATAACTGATGGAGGAAGTGTGTTAACGTATTTCAGACTTGTAACAGAGCTGAAAAACAATAATGTATTCATTAATACAAACAAAAAATCCCTGCGTTCGGGACCGTTCAGAGAACAGAATTTAAAACAGTATCTGCAAACGTCGCAGGAGTGGCCACAGGTTTGTTATAAAACCGTTGAGACGTGTCTCTGTTGGCCAAGCCCGCTGTTGCGAGGACATGGTCCATGGGTACCTCCATGGTCCTCGCCGCTGATGTGGACACAGCCCTGGTAGAATGAGATTTGAATATCGGTGTCTACCCCTGCTGCATCCAACACTACCCTGAGCCACCTGGAAATTGTCTGCACAGTTACCCTGTGATGTGGGCTTTAAAAACTGACGTATAGACCTGTTTCCATTCTCCTTATATTTTGTGTGACATTAATATAATGTCGGAGATAAGTGGCTATACAGAGGCGTACATCAATGGGATATGCATGGAATTCCAAATTAAGACCGGTTGTACCAGGTCTACGGTGTTTAAGTAATTCATCAATGAAAAAGGTTACCTTGGTAGGGGTCGAGACCATCCTGTCCAGTTTAGTTTGTGGAGGGCCTGGACCTGCTGAGCTGTATAAGTGCCATTAGCATCACCACTTTGTAGGTGAGTTTGGCCAGTGGGAGTTCCGAAACTAGTGACCAACTCCTGAGTAGGGACAACACTACCACAATATCACAGGTCATGTAGTATCGTGGTCTATGAGGGTAAGAATTGAACCACCCCTCATGAGTTTTGACACCCACTGATGGGATCCTACTCCGATAGTGAGGTAGGATGACAATGCACTTCTGGCATTATTGATGGCACTACAGCTGAGGCCCTCATCACAGTGAAGGCCCGCGAGGAATTCCAGCACATCTGTGATGCTGGCAGAGTCGTAGGTGATATTAGTCCTGGAACAGAAGGCCTCCCATTTCCTTACATGGGTAAGGTACTGCTCCCTCATGGACTCTCTGCACGATGCCGTGACGATATCCATGGTCCTGTTCGACAGCCCGAATTCCAGCAAAGGTCTCTTCAGAACCTGCAAGCCAACCGGTTCAGATGACCACGGCACGGATGATTCTCCCCAAATATGGGATGTATCAGTAGGTTAGGCATTTAGGACCCTGCACCCATGGCTCTTCACCATGTCGAGGACCACCGGGAACCATAGCTGTGTGGGATAGACAGGTATTATCAAAATCCCTGATGCAGAATCTAGCAGGATTTACTGCAATACCCGACTGATGAGGCAGAAAGGGGGAAATGCATAGAAAAACAATTTCCCCCAATGTAGCGAGAACACATCCATCGCTACTACCCCAGGATCGAGCTCCCACGAGACATATGTTGGTATCTGATGGTTCAACCTGGACGCAAAGAGGTCGATATCTGGTGTTCCATACTTAGCTATAATATTAGCAATATTTGGGGGTTCAACATCCACTTAGTGTTGTCATTGAATACTCGTGACCTGGTGTCCGCCACTGTATTAAGCTTACCTGGAAGGTATGTAGCTGATATCCAAATATTTCAATGCACCAGTGCCAAGTTATTTTTGCCAATTCATCCCAATATATCGACTTGATACTACCCAAATTGGTTAATATGCCAACACTGTGGTATTGTCTATCTGTAGACGGACATGTTTCTGTCCTTTCTTGGGTTGCTGTGGTGCTGGGGAGTAGGGTTGACGCATTTTTCAGGCTGGTCGCTGTGGGCCTTGGCTTAAACAGGCCTCTGAGGATAAGGCGCGACCTTCGGGTTTGCTCCCATCACTCTATCGGTTGAAACCGGGCCTGTTAGATATTGCATATGGATGCTGCTGACGATACGCTGGAGGTCTGCCAGAGGAAGGCGGTTTTATCAAACCTACCACTTTAACTTCCTCGTCTAGGTCTTTCCCCTATTTGGGCAGGTCATCACCAAACAACTGTCTTGGTGGTGGCGTAGTGGTGGCTTTACACAAACCCGCAATTTTTGGGGTTGAGTGTAGGACGGATAGAGTTTTTCCGAAGCAATTGAACTCATATTGCGTATTGCAGAGCATACGCTTCATGGATGCATCCTGCTGCTCTTCCGTAATGTCCATACCGTCGACTGACCTGGCAAACGCAGTGATGCCTGAGGTTAATAGTTTCAGGATTTTTTGAATTTTTCCCTGTGCCCTTATCCCAGGGCTGATATTTCCCCATTTGGGTGTGTTCACGGTATGGATGTTCAGCAACACACAATTTTCCGGGCCATGTATTTGCTTGCGGTCTCCGAAATTACCTGTTCCTGTAATTCGTGTGTTGTCAGGTAGTTTATGCTTGCCGCTAGCCTTGGCTGAAGAGGTTGCCCTTTCTGGGATGGTTGAGCGACCTTAGACACCATTCCCAGAAGTTCCTCTTCTTGCATCCCTTGCAACTGTAGGTCTTCAGCCAACCCCTCTTCGAAGTCAGCTGGTGCCTGACTTCTGGCGCTCCCTACTGAGGAGGGAGAGATAATGGACAGCCCTGTCATGGTCCCTGCCGTTGATGTTTGGGATCCTAGGGACGCACGCTCCTGATGGAGTAGGTCCCTTTCGAGCAGCTGCTCGACCATGTGCTCCATTCGAGCTATGCGACCGCCGCCGCTATCTGCGGACGGCAAGTCGTCTTCCCCAAGTTCTGATGAACAAATGGGGCCTCTACCGACAGTCCGCACCTCGTCGAGGTGATGTCTATGGGACTGAGGTAGGTAGTTGGTGCCAGCCGCTCCTACGGGGCTACACGACTCCCGCGCGGATTTGCCGCTTGGCCGCAGTGTTCCGGACTGAAGCGGTGGAGAGCTGGTGCCAGCCGGTCCTGTGGGGCTACACAACCTCCTGTTGGTTTTTCCGCCTGTCTATTGCGACTGCGACGGTGAGGAGTCGGTGCCAGCCGCATCAGCGGGGCTACACGACATCTGCGCGGGCTTGCTGCCAGTCCTGTGTCTTTGGGACTGATGCGACGCAAAGTCGGTGCCAGCCGCTCCTGCGGGGCTACTCGACGTGTTTAGTTTTGCCACCTGTCTGCAATATAGCGGACTGAAGCGGTGGTGAGTCGGTGCCAGCCGCTCCAACGGGGCTACACAACTTTTGTGCAGTTTTGCCACCGGTCCGCCCTGTTGCGAACTGATGTGGTGGCGAGTCGGGGTGTCCCTTAACATGGCCCCGTCTTCCGCACTTTTTTGCCGCTGGTCTGTTTTCGTACAGACCGAAGCGGTGGGGAGTCGGGGTCTTAGCTACCCTGATCCCGCGCAGTCCTACCGCCAGTATGCAGCTCCCTGGACTGCTGCGGTGGAGAGTCGGGTCCCGACTGTGCGGGGCTCCCCGACTTCTGCGCTGTCTTCCCGGCCCGAGGTATGGGTGCTGCCGGAAATCAACGGTCAGCTCCGGGAATGTTGGCCGGCGACCTCGCTCTGAAGTACCATGGTCCTCAATGGCATGCCTGAAGCAGCCTTCTTTTTGCTCCTTTTCTGCATTACGAAGTTTCTGTAAGGTATTTAAACAATACAGAAACCCAACCAACTCAAGGTTAGTACAACTTACCTGTTGGTCATATTTCCGTCAGGTTTGGCCCCTGGTGGAGCAGCGCTCCCCCCCCAGCCATTGCGTAATGCGATTCCCTCCTTCAGAGTCAGCCTAGGCCTGACTCCTTATGCTCCCCTGCGAAGAGGGTGAGCATTTGGTAGCCCTGTAACGGGTACTGCCATGGGTCTGCTCGGAGACCCATGGTGACCACACACCTGCTGGAGTGTGCCATGTTGGAGGTAGTGCTCCCCACCTGCTCATGGGGGAATATAGACTGCCCCAACGGCTAGTCTGTGAACCCGAACCCCACTGGGTCCACTTCCAGGCGTTGTGCCGCCTGCGTTTGAGTCGGAGCCCCGACTCTGTCTCGGAGGTCCCGACTTCCGGGTAGCGTAGCCGCCAGTCCGCGGTGTTCCTGCGGGCTGCGGTGTTAAGTCGGGGCTGCCACTCTGCCGTCGCTACCTGCGAACGGCGAGTCTGTGAGCCCGGACCCTGCCGGGTCAATGGGCTGCCCGACTTCTTTGCAGTGTTCTGCCGACGCTGACTGCCTGCAGTCCGCAGTCAGTCTCTTGAGGCGGCCCGTTGGTGGGGTACTCTGTCCCACAGAGTCCCTGAGAGAAAAAAGAAAAACCTTACCTGCAGGTCCGTTCCGGTGGAGGAGCGGCCCTCCTCCCTGCCTGTCGCTTCGCATGCGGTCGACGATATGTCGAGCATGCGTGCTGGCGGGGTCTTCATGAAGTCACTCACGTGACTCCGAAATAAAATACTAAACATGACTACTTTCATTTACATTACATTGCTGTGTCCCAAACATTATGCTGCTCTGAAATGGGGGGACTATGTATAAACACTACTGTAATTTCTACATGATGAAACCAAAATATATAAAAATGGCTTTTATTAAAATCTGACAAAGTGCACTTTAACCATATGTGATTTTTTTCTATTACAAATCTCAAATTATGGAGTACAGAGGCAAATAAATAAATGATGGGTCTTTGTCCCAAACATTATGGAGGGCACTGCATGTGTTTGAAACTAGTATGAATTACATTTGTCAGGTTTTTTCCTTGCCCTCTCTATCACCATAATCTGGGTGGATTATGTGTGTACTTGTGAACAATGATGAAATTGCTGACTGCTTCTGTCTTGATTAACAATTCCTCAAGTCTATATGACTCCTAAAATTTTACTACGGTTCCTGTTACAAAGTTACTAAAATGGTTTTTAATTCAAATTACCTTGGAATTAAAGTTTTTGCTGCAGATAAGATACAGTCTTCCATAACCTTAATGTAATAAGGTAATAATTCGCTTAATCTAAAATTGCTGCCTGTAAATTCTTAATTTTTTTTTTTAAAGCTGTGACTTTTATGACCTTAATATTTAGGCAAACCTTAAATTCCTGGAGAAAGGGGTGATGGAACCTTGATCCTCTCTCTCTATTACATTTGCAATACCTCTACACAGCTCTGAAAAACGTGCTAGACATGAACAAAATCCCCATACGCACACATTTCCTGCAATATTTTTCTCTCAACACCGATGTGAATGTCAGAAATACCATAGAAAAAAATTAAGTACTGTATGTTTATACTGATGTTGGTCAAGTCTGTACTGAGCCCTATTGTCACATAACATTTTAGTGCTGTCAAATAAGTCCTTTTTATTTACAATAAATGCTGAAAACACTTTGGACATCAGGCAAATTCTGTGGAAAGTGAAACGGGTATTAACATTTCGGATCAAAGAACCGTCATCAGTTCTGCTTAAAGTTTCATTGATCTGAAACATTAACTGGGTTTTCTTTCCAGCAATACTGCCCAACCTGTTGAGTGTTCCATCTTATTTTAATTTCATATTTTCAGCAGTAGCAGGTCTTGTTTCCACACCGTTAATCTAGGTTGTCACAGATTTTTATGACCAGATTTTATGCTGAGTACTGTGTAAAGGTGCTTTGTAACAAAGTTCCCATTAACTTCACCAAAAAAAATGAGATGGAAGAAATAAGTTCACTCAATGGACTCCATAAATCAGACAAGCTAATTACTTTCTGATAAATTTGATCCTAAATGGAATCAGTCCTCCTCTAATTCTTTTCCGGATGGTTCTCAATTGATAGTAAATAATTATTGTATTTTTGTGCTGCAGGTCACAAAGCATACTGTTTCTGCTGCTCTTTACAAAATAATCATGATGCTCTCTGATCAACCCAGTTATTTAAGTATCTGGTGAATGTCATAGAAGTATTCCACATCTTGCTTCCTCCTAAAACAATGGAGGAGCATTTTGCAATTTTCTATTTAAAATGTTCATCATCTTGAAAGATTTGAGAATTATGTGTAATATATCTTCTCTTTCTTTAGTTTGTAGAGGAAACCATCAGATCTAAGACCATGATTTTTTTTAAATTGAAGAAATGTACTGTACTGCCACCATTTTGTCTTATTACTCCAATGAGAAGTAAAACGCTTGTTTGAGGTCATTACAATTCATTCTGGTTTTGGTTGCATTTTAAACGATCCAACGGTTGGATTTAACTGATATTTTGCAATTGGGGGAAAAAAAAATATCCTCCAATATTCTGTGTTTTCTTCTTGTTTGGACAAAGGTGTATATAAAATTACATTTTACTAGTTGGATGCAAAGGTATCTACACAAGTTACCTCTTTTGACTTGAATGTTGTTGCAGAAGACATGAGCAGGTATCAAATGATTTCAAGATGCTTGTCCAGACTACACCTCTCACAATGGCCTCAAGCAGCATAGGAGATTGAAATATGGTGTCCGAACTTTGGGGCCAAAGTATACTGTTACTCGGGTCATACGCGGCACATTCCTCCTATTGCTTTCCAGTCTCGTCCACCCTCTCACAGAATCAATGGAGAGTAACATAGTTGTGGCAAAGACATTTGCATGGGTCAACAATTACCCGATGTGACCCAACTTGTGAAAACTGAGAAACGTTATAGAAATGCCATATGTTGAGAGCTCACTTGCAGTGAGCTAATTCTTATGTTCATCACTGCACCGACAATAACTTCATAAATCACTGAATATTTTGAAACAATTCAGTGTGTTCAGATATTATGGATTCAACCAGTTGGCAACCCTATTTACCCATTGTCTTCTGTATTATTTAGTTTTAAAAGCCTTTGCACCTTCAGATGAATGTGTCAAAAATACGCATTTGGCTAGACATTTTCAGAACCTGATTTCCAGCCGATTCTGGGCAATGCACTGGGATTCACCTTGGGATGGACTGACACCTTTAGAACCACTCTGAAGAGGAAAGGTGGCAATACATTTGAAAAAAATATTCCCAGCTGACCTTTTAGTTTCACAATAATAGTTGTATGAAAAGACACTGATAGGTTGTTTGTTGCAAGATCCCCTCTGTGAGATTGTTAGGGCCTTGTGTTGTCATATACAAAGTCTACAGGATAAATAACATCAAGAAACTTTGACAGAAATAAAACTCAACACTTCAAATTACAGAGCAATACAGAAGTGCCAGTGTTGCATTAGAAAATCAATGTGTGTGTGCATTATAAGTATTAGGAATTTCTCAGTTCTATGTTATTCTCTTAACTTTAAGTGCTAAATAGGGTAGATCGAAATAATGATGACTTGAGTGGTGGAGAAAAATAGAGCTACAGATAATGTCTTCATGTCACATTGTATGGAAGGGGTTGGGAGAAGAGGTTAAACTAATGTATTGAAGAGATCCAGGGTCTGTCCCCTTCAAAGTGGTAAAAGAATGCTTGCTAAATGGAACTCGAACTTTAAAAAAGAGGCAAGGCTGTGATTACCATAAATCTGGATGCAGCTGTGGTGTCAAAGGAATAGGAAATTGTTATTGTGGTATCATGTTCAGAAAATCAAATGATTAGACTAAATGCAGAACATCCAGGCTCTCATTGGAGGTGGACAATTCAGAGGTTGATTATTCAGAGAGACAGCACATCAGCATTTAGTTAGTTGGAGATCGAAGGTTAGTTAGCATAGATTTGTTAGGGTGAAGACTTGTCTGACAAATATTGCTGAATCAAATCACAAGGTTGCAAGGAAGATTGGAGGATACCACATTTGATGTGGTCTAGTGGATTTTTTGAAAGGGATTGGTAATAGACAATAGGTGCAGGAGTAGGCCATTTGGCCCTTCGAGCCAGCACCACCACTTAAAGAGATCATGGCTGATCATCCCCAATCAGTACCCCGTTCCTGCCTTCTTTCCAAATCCCCTGACTCCGCTATTTTTAAGAGCCCTATCTAGCTCGCTCTTGAAAGCATCCAGAGAACCTGCCTCCACCGCCCTCTGAGGCAGAGAATTCCACAGACTCATCACTCTCTGTGAGAAATAGTGTTTCCTTGTCTCCGTTCTAAATGGCTTACTCCTTATTCTTAAACTGTGGCCCCTGGTTCTGGACTCCCCCAACATCAGGAACATGTTTCCCTCCTCGAGCGTGTCCAAGCCCTTAACAATCTTATATGTTTCAATGAGATCCCCACTCATCCTTCTAAACTCCAGAGTGTACAAGCCCAGCTGCTCCATTCTCTCAGCATACGACAGTCCCGCCATCCCAGGAATTTACCTTGTAAACCTACGCAGCACTCCATCAATAGCAAGAATGTCCTTCCTCAAATTAGAAAGGAACTTTCTCTTTTCCCAACTTGACGCCATTTAGATAGTAATCTGCCTTCCTGTTTTTGCTACCAAAGTGGATAACCTCACATTTATCCACATTAAACTTCATCTGCCATGCACCTGCCCACTCCCCCAACCTGTCCAAGTCACCCTGGATTCTCATAGCATCCTCCTCACAGTTCACACTGCCACCCAGTTTTGTGTCATCTGCAAATTTGCTAATGTTACTTTGAATCCCTTCATCCAAATCATTGATGTATATTGTAAATA
Source organism: Okamejei kenojei (assembly GCA_035221665.1). Taxonomy (NCBI): domain Eukaryota; kingdom Metazoa; phylum Chordata; class Chondrichthyes; order Rajiformes; family Rajidae; genus Okamejei; species Okamejei kenojei. Next base: position 42,899,131 of record CM069142.1, read on the forward strand.
GCAGCGGTCCAAGCACCGGGCCTCGCGGTACCCCACTAATCACTGCCTGCCATTCTGAAAGGGACCCGTTAATCCCTACTCTTTGTTTCCTGTCTGCCAACCACTTCTCTATGCATGTCATCACTCTACCCCCAATACCATGTGCCCTAATTTTGCCCACTAATCTCCTATGAGAGACCTTATCAAATGCTTTCTGAAAATCCAGGTACACTACATCCACTGGCGCTCCCTTGTCCATTTTCTGAGTTACATCTTCAAAAAATTCCAGAAGATTAATCAAGCATGATTTCCCCTTCGTAAATCCATCCTGACTTGGTCCGATACTGTTACTGCTATCCAAATGTGCGGCTATCTCATCTTTTACAATTGACTCCAGCATCTTCCCCACCACCGATGTCAGGCTAACTGGTCTATAATAGTGAGATTAAATGAGAACTTACCAGTTTGAAGTTTGATCTGTATTTTATGAGGAGTTACGATGAGGGATTACGTGAAGACCCCGTCCAGCACGCATGCGCGACATTCTTCAAAGCAGCGGTGTGGATTCACAGAAAAATCTCAACAATTGAAATAAATATAGTAAAGAAAAAATAAGAACTTAATTAAGTTGATCTGTATAATAGAGGGTGGGAGCGGAGGGGGAGGGCACGTAATCCCTCATCGTAATTCCTCATAAAATACAGATCAAACTTCGAACTGGTAAGTTCTCATTTAATCTCACTATTTTATTTCGGAGTCACGTGAGTGACTACGTGAAGACTTCAAAGCTCTGTGATTCCGAACCGTGTACCAGCTCATGCTTCACTCACTGTCTGAAGACCTTAGAGGGAGGAAGTATGTTATCACAATCAACAATAACCTATTTGTGAACATAAAAGGTTTATTAATGACAACAAAAAACAGAGAGCTCCCCTGGGCTTAAATTAAATATTATCTGCAGACTCTAAAATTCTGTCTGCAAATGTAGCAGATTCCGCCAGCAGCTTATTATAAAACCTTTGGAAAGTTCTTCCCGAGGATCATCCTGCTCTGGCCAGAATATGGATCACAGGCACGTCCATTCGCCTAGCCACCGACATAGATGCAGCCCTGGTGGAGTGAGATTTGTAAACAGTAGTATTGACGCCCGCGGACTTAAGCACCTGCTTGAGCCACCTTGAAATGGTTTGGCTCGTCACCTGACCATGAGGCTTCTTGTGGCTTATCCATAATGCTTTTTCTCTCCCTCTTAAGTTGTATGTTGTGTCTATGTAATTGGCGAGATGGGTCTTGGCACACAGCCGTGGGTCAGATGAATACGCCCGGAACTCCATGACTGGAGGCGTGGTACCTGGTCCAGTTTGTTTAACCAGTTCCTGAATATGGAATGTGAAACAGTCCAATGACTCTGTCATGCTGCCCAGCCTCAAAAGGTGGAGGGACAGTACCCTTTGAGCTGACACTAGTGCCATGAGCATGACTGATTTCAGAGTAAGTTGTTCCAGCGTGAGTGACCTGGGTGGTGGCCATCCCCTAAGGTACGTCAGCACAATGCTGACATCCCAGATCTGAGTGTACCTTGGTCTGGGGGAATTAGTGTTAAAAATGCCCCTCATGATTTTGACCACTAGTGGATGGGACCCCAAAGCCTGTTGTCCTGCTGCTGGAACCAAATAAGCTGACAACGCACTCCTAGCTGTATTTATGGCGCTGTAGCTGAGTCCTTCCCGATGTAATCCAACCAGGAACTCCACAACACTGGTGGCTGTAGTGTTGGTAGTTCCTGTTTTGGAGCAATACCGTTCCCATTTTCTTATGTTGGTCAGGTATTGTCTCCTGGTGGACTCCCGGTGGGATGCGGTCATCATGTTGATGGCGTCCACAGACAGTCCCAGGCCCAGTAGAGGTCTTTTTAGAATCTGCAAGCCAGGAGATTGAATCTGTCATGGCACGGGTGACTAATGCCTGACACTGGGTGGATTAATAATTCAGGACTGCTGGGGAATTCCAACGGTGTTTCGACAGCCATGTCGAGGGCCACTGGGAACCATGGCTGTGTAGGCCAGTCGGGTATTATCAAGATTCCTGAAGCGGAATCCAATTGAATCTTGCGTAATACCCGACTGATGAGGCAGAAGGGAGGAAATGCATAAAAGAACATTTTCCCCCAATGCAGCGTGAATGCATCAACTGCTGCTGCCTCAGGGTCTGGTTCCCAAGCGACATACGTTGGTACCTGGTGATTCAGCCTGGATGCAAATAGATCGATATCTGGTGTGCCATATTGCTTTGTAATTGCAGCAAATACTTTGGGATTTAACATCCATTCGATGTTATCGTTAAATTTGCATGACCTGGTGTCTGCCACTGTATTTTGCTTACCTGGTAGGTAAGTTGCTGATAACCAAATATGTCTTTCGACACACCATTGCCAGATTAGGTTGACCAAATTGTCACACGATATCGACTTTACACCACCCATGTGGTTGATATAAGCCACCACCGTGGTATTATCTAATTGCAACCGGACATGTGCATGATGCGTATTAGATGAATATGCTTTTAAACCATAAAACGCACCCAACATTTCTAAGTAGTTGATACCCCGTGTCTGTAGGCAAGATGATTCAGAATTAGTCCACCTGCCCCCTGTGCTGGATTGCATGTTAGTTGCTCCCCAGCCAAAGCACTGGCATCCGTTTGAATGGTTAATACAGGGTTGGTGATTATTATGGGACTGGAACTGAACCTAACGTTCCTTGTCCACCATTGTAACTCTGGAATGGATTCAGCAGTTAAATTCATAACTCGGTCAAAGTGACCTGAGTTTTGCTTTAGTGCGTGCACTTTTGCTCTTTGCAAATTTTGATAGTGCAAAGGCCCAAATTGTACAGCTGGAAAAGCTGCTACCATTTTACCAATAACTCTAGTTACCTGCCGTATAGTTGACTGATGTTTATCCATTAGTTCATTGCATGATAGTGCCAAATCTGATACTTTCCCCTTCGGCAGAGTTACAATCATGCGAATAGTATCAATCGTAAATCCAAGATAGTCCATGGTAGTGGACGGTGTAAAATTAGATTTATCTGGATGTATGACAAACCCCAAAGTTTCAAACAAACGTTTGGTGGCTGCTACTGCCAAAATAGCTGTCTCCAAGGTTTTCCCTACTATTAAAATGTCGTCTAAGTACGCCATGACTATATGCTTTTGTTTCCTCAATAATGCCAAAGTGGGTTTTAAGATTTTAGTGAACAACCTTGGAGCGGAGGTTAGCCCATTTGGTAAGGCTTTAAATTGCCATAGCTGTTTCATCCAGATAAACTTTAAGTATTTACGATGCTCCTTGTGTATGGGTACTGAGTAGTAGGCATCTTTTAAATCAATGCTTGCTAGAAAGTAACCTCTAGAAATCAATAGTCTGGCTGTTTCAAAAGTTTCCATCTTGAAATGTATATACTTAACAGACTTGTTTAAAGTAGTTAAGTCAATGATGATGCGGCATCCACCATCTTTTTAAGGTTTTGTGAAAATATTAGACACAAATTCCAAAGGTTCATGTTTTGTTCTTTCAATTACACCTTTTGCTAGTAGCCTCATCAGTTCAGCTTGACCCTCTTGTTTTTCTTTGACTGAGGGTGAATACCCTTTGGGGTATATGCTGAACTGGGGGAATGTTTTCATGAACAAAGTCAATTTTATAGCCATGAATGCTGCTGAGTATATACTTGTCATTAGTGATGGATTCCCATGCATCCAAAAACAAGTGCAATCTTCCCCCTGTTAGTATAGAGCCCCTACTGCTCATATGCTGAGAGGAACTAGACCCACCTACCTCCATGGTTACTGGTGCTTCTTCTGCCTCTTCGCTGGATGATGAGGTCTCTGCTGGGCTGTAGAGGGCTGCTGTTGATGTTGATGTTGTTGGGGGTGGCGCATTTTCCATGGGGTCCGCTCAGGGCCCTGGCCTAAAAAAGGCTTACGAGGAATGGTTGCGGACCCCGAGCTTTCACCAGTCGCATATGGTGGTTGACGACTGGTGGACGCCGTGGGGTACTGCCATCTGGTTTGTTAGGTCTGCTCGGTCCCAAACCTGCCCTCACAAGACCAAAGGTCTTGGATTCTTTCTCTAGGTCTTTCACCTTTTTCAGAAGGTCCTTTCCAAAGAGCAGAATTGAAGGTTCGGAACCCGGTGTTTTGCAAAGCCCCGCAAATTTAGGGTTGAGGGCAGGCTTGATGATTTCCTTCTGTAAATTGTTTATCTCATATTGAGTGGTGCACAGCAGAGCTAATGTGTCTTGCTGATTTGTGGAGATGTCCACACCATCAATGGACCGAGCATATGATGTTATTCCTGCAGTCAGGAGTTTAAGGATTTTCTTGAGTTTCAACTCCAGGTTCCTGATGTTCTGCCCCAAATGTCCCCAAATTTGGCTGTTTACAGCTGGTACAGTCAATGATGTACAATTTTCTGGGGCTGTATATTGTTCAAGAGCCTCATTGACCACCTGTTCTTGTAGGGGTTTTGAGGACAGGTGGTCAATGCTGGCTGCAAGTTTTGGCTCTAAAGGCCGACCCGCTTGTGGAATGACCACATAGCAGTTGACCACACCCAGCAACTCTTCCTGATCCTGTACACCCTGCGTATTCCAGACATCTTCAGCCAACAACCCCTCTTCATGACCAGCCCTGACCTGGTCGCCAATGCTGCCTTCAAAAGAAGGTGAAGCAATGGCCAGTGCCGTAAAGGGCACTGCGGGAGCGCGTGAGCTCCCTTGGCGAGTCTGCTGCTGCTGCTCTCAGCAGATCTCGCTGGAGCAATTGCTCCATAAGCCGTTCCATTCGGCTTAGGCGGCTGCCGGTGCCGCTCTCGAGCGGTGTGGCATCTTCATCCCAATCGTCGGATACTACCGCCTGGTTCTGACTGCAGGTACCTCCAGCCCGCTGCTCAGGCTGCACTAGCAGTGCTGGGCTCGGCTTGGTAGTTATCCCTGCCGCCTCTTGCTCCCCCTCTCCAAAGAACGTTCCCCAACGGAAGACGAACGGGGGCGAGCTGCAGATTTCTTCCCTCTGGTCTTGCTCATTCTCCTGGAACATAAAGCAGCCTACAGAGAAAATATACACGGCCACGGTAAAACTTACCTGTCAGCCCGACTTTTCAATTTGTAGCCGGAGCGCCTTGAACTCCCGTTCGTCGCGGGTGCACTGCATGAACGCTAATGTCGCGCATCCGTGCTGGACGGGGTCTTCACGTAGTCACTCACGTGACTCCGAAATAAAATTCCCTGTTTTCTCTCTCCCGCCTTTCTTAAAAAGTGGGATAACATTAGCTCCCCTCCAATCCACAGGAACTGATCCTGAGTCTATAGAACATTGGAAAATTATCACCAATGCATCCACGATTTCTAGAGCCACTTCCTTAAGCACCATGGGATGCAGACCATCAGGCCCTGGGGATTTATCAGCCTTCAGTTCCATCAGTCTATCCAACACCATTTCCTGCCTAATGTCGATTTCCTTCAGTTCCTCTGTCACCCCAGGTCCTCTGCCACTAGTATATCAGGAAGATTGTTTGTGTCCTCCTTAGTGAAGATAGATCCAAACTACCTGTTCAACTCATCTGCCATTTCCTTGTTCCCCATAATAAATTCACCTTTTTCGGTCTTCAACGGTCCAACTTTGGTCTTAACTAATTTTTTCCTCTTCACATACCTAAAGAAGCATTTACTATCCTGCTTTATATTCTTGGCTAGCTTACCTTCGTACCTCATCTTTTCTCCCCGTATTGTCTTTTTGGTTATTTTCTGTTGTTCTTTAAACATTACCCAATCCTCTTGCTTCCTGCTCATCTTTGCTCCGTTGTACTTCTTCGTTTTAATTTTTATACTGGCCCTGACATCCTTTGTCAGCCATGGTCATCCTTTTCTCCCCTTGGAATCTTTCTTCCTCCTAGGAATGAACTGATTCTGCACCTTCTGTATTATTCCTACCATTTTTGTTCCACTGTCATCCCTGCTAGTGTATCTTTCCAGTCAACTTTGGCCAGCTCCTCCCTCATGGCCCCATAGTCCCCTTTATTCATGAATCCCCTTTATTCAACTGCAACACTGACACCGCCGATCTACACTTCTCCCTCTCCAATTGTAGATTAAACCTGACCATGTTATGGTCACTGCCTCCTAATGGCTCATTAACCTCGAGGTCCTTTATCAAATCTGGTTCATTACATAACATCCAGAATTGCCTTCTCCCTGGTAGTCTCCAATACAAGCTGTTCAAAGAATCCATAGCAAAGGCATTCTACAAAATCCCATTCTTAGGGGTCCAGTACCAACCTGATTTTCCCAGTCTACCTGCATGTTGAAATCTCCCATAACAACCACAGCATTACTTTTACTACATGCCAATTTTAACTTCTGATTCATCTTGCGCCCTATGTCCAGGCTACTGTTTGGGGGCCTGTAGATTAGTCCCATTAAGGTATTTTTACCATTACAATTCCTTAGTTCTATCCATACTGACTCCATATCTCCTATTTCAATGTCACCCCTTGCAAGGGACTGAATTTTATTTCTCAGCAACAGGGCAACCCCACCCCCACTGCCCACCTGTCTGTCTTTTCGATAGGAGGTATACCCTTGCATATTCAGTTCCCAGCCCTGGCCCTCTTGCAGCCATGTCTCAGTAATTCCCACAACATCATACTTGCCAGTTTCTAACTGAGCCTCAAGCTAGTCCACTTTATTCCTTGTACTTCGCGCATTCATATACAGTACTTTGACCTCCGTATTCACTTCCCCCCTCGCACCGCTCGCAATTGGCCCTGACCTTACTCTGTTGTGCATTCTCAAGCTTTCCTTCCCATTAATTCGAGAATCTTTTGTAATTTTTCCTGCAGCCACTTCCCCTTCAACTCCATCTTTATACTACCAATTTGTCAATCCCCCCCCCCCACTATTTAGTTTAAACCCATACGTTTAGCCCTAGCAAACCTGCCTGCCAGAATGTCGGTCCCCCTCCAGTTAAGGTGTAACCCGTTCCTTTTGTACAGGTCACCCCTACCCCAGAAGAGATCCCAATGGTCTAGAAATCTAAATCCTTGCTCCCTGCACCAGCCCATCAGCCACGCATTCAGATCCCCTATCTCCCTGTTCCTGTCCTCACTAGCACATGGGTAAACATAGAAACATAGAAAATAGGTGCAGGAGGAGGCCATTCTGCCCTTCGAGCCTGCACCGTCATTCAATATGATCGTGGCTGATCATCCAACTCAAAGTCAAAGTAAACTTTATTGTCAATTCAAATAATGCAACAAGTAGTTACACAGAGGATTGAAATTGCGTTTCCCCATACTCCAAATGTGCAAGTAATATTTATTTATAACACACAGACAGACAATCTACCATTAAAAATACCATTAAAAAATATACCATTAAAAATAGACATTATATAGTGTGCCAGAGTCTAGTAACATTTTGAGGTATGTTATTAACGTGCAATAATAGAAGGTATAATATAGAAAAGTGCAAATAGCATACTGCAGACATTGAGTTAAAGTTATTTGACAGTCAGTTGATCTTTGTTTGTGTAATGTTCATGGAATTTTCTTGAGTGAGTTGAGTAGTCTGATGGCTTGAGGGAAAAAGCTTTTTTTGAATCTGGTGGTTTTGCACCGCATGCTACGGTAGTGCTTGCCGGATGGAAGGGGGGGTGAACAATTTGTGTGCTGGATGGGTGGTGTCTTTGATGATATTGGTTGTTCTCTCGCGACAGCGAGATTGGTATGTCCTGGATTGCTGGTTGGGGTGATCTGGTGATCTTCTCCGCTGTCCTCGCCACTCTCTGTAGGGCCTCAGTATCCCTTACCCGCCTTCTCTCCATACCCCCGGATCCATTTAGCCACAAGGCCCACATCTAACTCCCTCTTAAATATATCCAATGAACTGGCCTCAACTACCTTCTGTTGGAGAGAATTCCAGAGATGCACCACTGTCTGTGTGAAAACTGGAAGTACTGGAAGCAATCCAGAGATATCCATCCTAGAAGTCCGGCATTTCAGTCTTCATCCTAACTCTCTGAAGTCATGTTGGAGAACCCCCTTCCTCTTCTTCCCGATGTTGTCAGTGCCTACATGCACAACTACTGCCGGCTGTTCACCTTCTCTCTCTCGAATGTTCAGATTTCAGCTCATGACCTCCTGAACCCTGCCACCAGGGAGGCAACAGATCATCCTCGCATCTTGTCTGCCGCCACAGAATCTCCTGTCCACTCCTCGGACAATGGAGTCAGCCACCACTAGGGCTCTGCCCGACGTCGTTCGAGTCCCATCTCCAGGATTGGAGCCACCGACGTGTCCACCGCTCGGACTGGAAAGATCGTCTCCCCGTAATGGATAGTGGCATTTGTCAATGGAAGACTTGCATTTAGCGACGTTTAACATCATCCATTTGGGGAGGGCAACCAAGCTGCGTTTACAAGCTGAGGTTGCAGGAGGAACACACACACACACACACACACACCCACACACAATCACCCACCCTAGAGAGGGTAAAGGGGGTAGGGATTGGGGGGGGGGTGGGGGCACGCGCCGTCACAGGGGAGGGCTGGTTCCCGAAGGCAATACTCCACCACTCACCCATATGTCCCAATATTCACCACTCCCTAAAGAAGGAGGGGGGGCAGAGAGGGAGGGGCTGGGCAGAAAGGGAGGGGAGGGGATGGCAGAGAGGGATGGAGGGCAGAGAAGGAGGGAGGGCAGAGAGGGAGGGGGGTAGAGAGGGAGAAGGAGGTAGAGAGGGAGGGGGTAGAGGGGGGGAAGCGGTGGAGGGGCAGAGAGGGAGGGGGAGGGGTTAGAGAGGGAGGGGGAACGGGAGGGGTTGGAGGTAGCACCTACCCAGGTCATAGAACAGCAGCCTCCTCACCAGGCACCGGATTCGAGCGAGGCTCTGGGCGGGCGTGGACCCGAGCGAGGCCGCGGGCGGGCGCCCGTCGACCTGAGGGAGGCTGCAGGTGGACGTGGACTCGAGGGAGGCTGCGGGCGGATGTCGAGCTGGGCTCGGCCCACGGCAGCAGCCTCCCCATCCGACGAGCGGATGGCGAGCGGCGACCAAAGGACTGCGAGTCGAGGGGGGGGGGGGGGGTGACGTCACTCGCTGCGCGTCGAGCAGAACCATTGTGACATCATCAGTGAGACCATCTCGTTTATTTTCAAAGTTATTTTAGATTTGTGAACATTTCCATAAATAACTTGAGAAATAATGCATGAAATTTTCAGTTAAGGCGATTTTTGACTTCATGGCATAAATCTCTATCGGAATATGTAAAAATGTCACCGTAAGCGTGTTGTTTATTTAGAAAAGATGTGAATCGCACACGAACATCACACAAACAAATAAATCCAAGATCAGACTTTTAAGGGGGGACCTGTTGGGTCCCTTCCCCTTAACGCGCGGCTGGCTTAAGTTTAAAACTAGGCCAAAAGGCAAACCAGATATTTACAATTATTAACAAATGCATGGTATTTTTTAACTTGTGGGTTATGTTAAAACTGAATAAAACACTTCTTATCTCTGCCCAAATAAGGTGCACAGTTCCCGTTTAAATGGAGGGAGGATGTGACAACAGCGTAGAGGGTGCAGATACTATTTATGATGACATTTGACTTAAGAAGTATAATTATTAGAGCAGGGCTTTTGACAAATAAGATGTTTGTTGATCATTTTACAATGTTTAATTTTTTTGCAACTTTGTTTAAAATGAACTAAAGTATATCCGTATGAAGGCTCAGACAACTATCAGGCATGGATGCTAAGTAGTAAGTTACATTCATGCCATCTAAATTAGAAAACATTATTGGCTGGCACCAGAAAAGGTCAAACCACCTATCCATGTCAATGTCTATATGGACCTCAGGAGGGCCTTTGAAAAAATTCTGCACAGTAGGCTCTACCTTTTGAACCTTTTGAATTTTGTAGTCAGCAGGGCAGTGCTCTGCATATCGCCAACTTGGATGCATTGTGCAAACTAATGTTGAGAATCTCTCTCCTGTCAATCATGCCATGAAGGCCACACCTTTTCGGGTGGGAGGGGGAGGGATTTTAAAACCCAGAAGTGTGGGTATGGCTCAGTCTCTGTATGATGGGGGAGGGAGAGGTCACAACTCTGTCTGAGCTGTGAATCAACTGAACACACTGAATGGCTACTGAACTGTGAGTGTGGTGTTTTGTGTGGTTTTATGGTGTTTTTTATGGTGGTTTCACCCTGCTTGAAATAGTATGAAACTCCATTTGAATGTGGTGGCCTTGCACCTTGCATGAAATGGTATGAAACTGCATTTGAATGTTATGAAACTGTATTTGAATTTGGTGGCCTTGTACTGTGCTTGAAATGGTACGAAACTGCACTTGAATTTGGCGGCCTTGCACCCTGCTTGAAGTGGTTTGAAACTGCACTTGAATTTGGTGGCCTTGCACCCTGCTTGAAGTGGTTGGAAACTGCACTTGAATTCGGTGGCCTTGCACCCTGCTTGAAATGGTAGGAAAATGAATTTGAATTTGGTGGCCTTGCACTCTGCTTGAAATGGAATTTCAAGGAATAGCCGTGAGTCAACTACCAGCCCACCAGCCGTGAATGAGCTGCCAGCACATCAGGCTTGAGGGACTGAGCTGCCACCCCAAGAATCCATTTGGCCCACAATGTCCATACTAGCCCTCTGGAGACCAGTAGTCCCTGCAGCCAACAACACCCATACCAGCGCTCCAGAAAGCTCCCCCCCCCCCCCCCCAGCACTGCCCACCAATATTGGAATCGGGGGACCAGCCCTCCCGTGTGAACATGGGACCCAACGGGTCCCACTTAGTCTGGTATCCCTCTAAATCTTTCCTATACATGTACCCATCCAAATGTCTTTTAAATGTTACTATAGTACCTTCCTCAATGACCTCCTCTGGCAGCTCGTTCCATAGATGCCACTAAAATTGGTGGTATAGCAGACAGTGAAGGGGTTTATCTAAGGGATCTCAATCGACTGGGTCAATGGGCCAAGGAATGGCAGATGGAGTTTAATTCAGATAAATGCAAAGTGTTGCATTTTGGCAAGACAAACCAGAGTAGGACTTGCACAATAAATGGTAGGTGAGTTGTAGAACAGGGAGACCCAGGGGTGCAGGTACATAGTTCTGTTAAAGGGGCAACATAGATAGACAGGGTAGGGAAGTCTAAAATTAGAATGCATACATTTAAAGGAGAGCAGAAAGATTCAGAGGAGACCTGAGGAGCAACCTTTTCACACAGATTGTGGTGAGTATATGGACAATCTGCCAGAGGATGTTTTGCCTGGTACAATTACAGCATTTAAAAATTACTTGGACAGGGATATAGAAAGGAAACAATTGGTGATATGGACCAAGCCACAAGCAAATGGGACTAGCTGAGTTGGCAACTTGCTAAGCATGGACGAGTTGGGCTGATGGGCCTGTTTTCATGCTGTATAACTCTATGACTGATAAATATTACCAGATAAATATTGTCGTTTCTTGAGCAGATACCCTGGCTGGGGATGATGTCCCTCAAAAACCTTTTCACAATCAGGAACATAATATTAAAATCTCCATTTCCCAGGGTTGAGTGCAGCTCCAATGTTCAAAAAGCTTTGCATAACAGAGGAAACAACTTGTTTGACTCAAGTTTGTTGATGATATGAAAATAGGTGGAGGGGCAGATAGTGTAGAGAAAACAGGGACTCTGCAGGACTTGGATAGGTTGGAGGAATGGGCAGAGAATTGGCAGATGGAATATAGTGTGGCAAAGTGAGGAGTCATGCATTTTGGTAGTCGGAATAAAGGTGTGGAGTATTTTCTAGATGGGGAGGGAATCCAGAAATCGGAGGTGTAAAGGGACTTGGAAGTGCTGGTGCAGGATTCCCAAAAAGTTAATTTGCATGTTGAATCAATGGTAAAGAAAGCAAATGCAATGCTAGCATTTATTTTGAGAGGTCTTATATGCAAAAACAGGGATATAATGCTGAGGCTGTATAAGGCGATGGTCAGATTACATTTAGAATATTGTGAGCAATTTTGATTGCACCATATCTGAGGAAGGATGTGTTGGCTCTGGAGAGGGTCCAGAGGACGTTTACAAGAATTTTCACAGTCATGAGTTGGTTAATATATGATGAGCGTTTGACGGCACTGGGTCTATATTCACTGGAGTTCAGACTAATGAGGGGGGGACCACATTGAAATGTACAGAATAGTGAAAGGCTTGGAGTGGATGTGGAGAGGATGTTTCCACTAGTGGGAGAGTCTAGGACAAGAGGTCATAGCCTCAGAATTAAAGGACATTCTTATAGGAAGATGAGGAGGAATTTATTTAGTCAGAGGATGATGAATCTGTGGAATTCTTTGCCACAGAAGTCTGTGGAGGCAAAGCCAGTGGATATATTTAAGGCAGAGTTAGATGGATTCTTAATTAGTATGGGTTTTGGAGGTTATGGGACAAAGGCAGGTGAATTGGGGTTAGGAGGGAGATAGATCAGCCATGATTGAATGGCAGAGTGGACTTGATGGGCCGAATGGCCTAATTCTACTCCTATCACTTATGATGTTATGGCTGGCACTCTAGTTAACACCCTAAACATTCACCTACTTCACCAGTGGCAGAGCATGATCTGTAGTTTGTGTTGCAAATTCATTGCAGTTACTCATCAAAAACATGAATCTCCCAACAATTATTAACAGAATAACCCAGACTTGTGACTTCCACAATGCAGGGACAAGGGAGCAGGCCAGTGGCAATTCCATCACCTTCAAATTGCGCATTATGCAGAATTGAAAATATGCCGTTGCTGTTTTAATGTCGCTAGATCGCAATCTTACTTAACAAAGGAAGTCACTTCACCATACTCACCACACCATACTGAAGAAGGGTCTCGACCCGAAACGTCGCCTATCTCCTTCGCTCCTTAGATGCTGCTGCACCCGCTGAGTTTCTCCAGCTTTTTGTGTACCCTCACCATACTCATTGTTGCATTTAACTGAAACTGAGTCACCACCACCTCCTCAAGGACAATCTGGATGGGTAATAAACATGAGCCTTTTCAGTAAAGTCCACATCCTAATACAATGCAATAATTTCAAAAAATCTTATTTCTCCAATTCTCGTGGTTTTAATTTTAGTCAACGACTTTCGGCCAGTCTTCAACCAAAAAATATAACTCTTGAATTCCTGCAAAGGAAAACTAATGGCTGCTGGAAAAGAAAAGCAGAAATATAACAGGCGTTTTTCCTTAGATCTGTCTGGTCAGAAATACTTGGATTTACCAAATATTTTTACTCCACTGTCGCGTCATGCAGAATGCAATGACAAAGATTACAAATAGGCTAATTATTAACGATGATAGCTGAAATTCGTTAGAATCTGTAGCTCACAAAGCCACCTGCTGGGAAGTCGAAAGAAAAAACCCTCAGAAACTCGCTAACAATGAAGAGTGGGCGATAGCAGAAAGAAATAGTGTCATTTGAAATAAAGGGAAAATAAAACCAACTTAATAATTGACTTACTACTAAAGGCAGCTTTTTTTTAAATTGGAGAAGGGGGTCACGTTTTTTAAAAAAAGGTCTAGAAGAAGTCAAGATCGATAATCATTATTGTTGAATGTTGGGAATCGCCCACAGTAACACTTCCGTGACAGCACCACCAGCATTATGTTTACAGCAGACTGCTGCCAGCATTATGTTTACAACTGGGTTGCGTGGAAACACCAGGGACGAGAGAAAGCAAATGTTTTTCGCTGGTTTGACTGGATGCAGCCACATTGAGGATAGAAATCCCGAAAATTGTCGAGAATGAGTAAGAAGACAGATGTTGTCAATCTAAATGTTGGAGGGATGAAATACTCCACTTTTGTCGGCACGCTCAAGCGGTACCAAGATTCAAAGTTATCACGGGCGTTGGAAGGAGGTGACCCTGACTTCGGAATAGTCAATGGGCAGATTTTCATTGACAGGGATGGCGGTCTTTTTCGGTATATTCTGGACTTCTTGAGAACTCGCCAGCTCGACCTTCCTGCTGCGTTCTCCGATTACGACCGGTTGGCGAGGGAGGCAGAATTCTATAATTTGCCTTTCTTGGCTGAACTTCTGGGCCAGGCTCGGCTGAAGCAAAGGCTCGAGATCCTGGAGGTGAGATACTCCCTGCAGGAAACCTACTCCTTCTTTAGAGTTTTCTGTTCCTGTAACAACACCATTGAAACGTTAGCCGGACGTATTATGGTGTTTTCAGAGCAGCCTGGCCAGAGCTGGAATCATTCTTCCTCACTTCATAGACCATTGGTTCCAATTCCATTACAGAGACCTTCTCATCATGATTTCGTCTTTCAATGTGGAACGGACTATTCAGCTGGAGATGAGTTCTCCACAAGGTAAATAGCCTGATTCCCAGTACCCCATGGCGATATGCAGTGTGTGATTAAGCTCATTCTTGACTTCCACTCCCATACACTGGAGCTCGGAATTCATGGGCCATCTGGCGCATTTAATCTTCGGCTCAGCTCTGACCAGTTAACGGAGCACCGGGGAACTAGATGAAGTCTCCATCCGATCTATCAATATTTTGGAATACATAGTAAAATCTGAGATTTAACCAAGGATGGTAGCCCCACTTATCTAAAAAGTGTGGCTGATCTTGATTGAAACAGTAAACGCAGATAAGATTATATCTTAATTGCGACATGCTGAATTTATTTCTAGCGTTTGAATATAATTGTAAGTAAATATAACTTATCTTTTTAAAGTTATATTCAAATCAATTTAAACTGTTTTTACATGCTCCTTTATCAAAGGCAGATGGACCCCTGATTTACCAACTCGGAGATGAATTCTCCGCATTTTACTGTTACTCAGCAGCTACATATTATTTTACAGGATTCAATTACTTCACTTTTATGGCTTTGAAGGCATTTTATTGACATGCGTTATAACGCTAGCAAATCATTAATAACCAGAATTAATAATGAAATATGTTGTCTGTAGGACAATACAGTGTCCTAATATTTCACAGAACTTTTCCTCTGATTTTAATGGATGGATTTGATTAAGAAGTGTGTATTCCATTAACTGTGATTATTAAATGATGTATTTCAGATATGTGTCCATTCAACCAGATGAAAGAAAACTTATCAATGGTTCTAATGTCCTTGGATTACTCATAGACACTTTACTGAGAGAAGGATTTTGTCTTGTAAGCACCAGAACAGTCTCCCCCAATGAGAAAATTGAATGCTACACATTCGAACGAAACAGGAGAACTGAGCATCTCAGCATATCCATTGGTCAGGGAGGATTAAGCTCCCCTGGAGTGCATTTTCAAGGTGAAAAATCACAGAGCAGGAGGTAACTCAGTTAAGAACTAATAATGAATTGAAAGATCAGATTTCAGCAGAAGACAATCTTCTTGGTCATGATAAAATAAATTGATTTTGTCTGAGGTGATGTACAGGAAGTCAATATTAATATGAAGAACTGTAAATGCTGGAAATCTGAAATAAAAAGAAAACGTTGGAAATACTCTGGAAGACAAGTAGAATATATCAAGAGAGAAACAGGTAATCCTTCAGATTGATGACAAACTATTGTCCTTGGCAGACACTGAGCATTTTTTATTTCATATGTTGACCTTGGCCATCACTAAGAAGCATTAGAAATTGGGAAAATCGTGGTTTAATTAGTCGATAAGAGTCTCATTGGTTTGGAAGAAATAGATGGTCATTTCACTTTCGGCATCTCTGCACAATTCCTCCCTGCTGTGTGGAAAGCAAAAAAAAAAAAAACAATTTTTCTTGAATAATTATAATTTAATTGATTGTAGTATTGACGACAAAGCATTTTTTTCATCTGCGGATACAGCATGCTGAAATCAAACACGGAATGTGTGCAAATCACACAATTTCTCTTGCACGATGCCAGCAGAAATTGAATTAAATTGTTCATTATAAAAACTACTGGCCTAGATATTGAATTATAGAAGGGCGTGAGGTTATAATTTGATGCTCACATATTCAGTGTGTGAATTTTGGACCAGGGTAAAATCAATGACACTGCATTGCATACAAAGGCAGTGCTTCTGGAACAAGGCGTCCAAAGAACTTAACTTTCCCTGGTGAAAAAAATGGATGTTATTAAATGGCTTACTCCTGGACATCTTACATAGAAAATAGGTGCAGGAGTAGGCCATTCGAGCCAGCACCACCATTCAATATGATCATCCAAAATCAGTACCCCGTTCCTGGTTTTCCCCCATATCCCTTGATTCATTTAGCCCGAGGAGCTAAATCTCACTCTCTCTTGGAACTATCTGTTTCAGAGCAGATTACTTATCAATAATATAAAACATTATTACTGGCCCTTATAATCATAATTACCATGTCTGGGCCGAGCTATTTTTTACAATTTGCTCAATCGAATCTTACCTTACATGGAGTTAGCTAGGGGTAAACACTGATAGCTGGGCTTGTCAAACTGTCCCCCTTTGTAAACGGAAAATAAAAGCACAATAGCATGGCACTGTTTTGGCAAGCACTCTACCACGCCAGACAGTTTCACACTGAGAACTGTCAGGAAAATGAATATCACTGAATGTTGACTAATTATATTTTTATTGCAGAAAATCAGGCAACTCTCAGGATAACAGGCACACAGAGAAAATACATTTGTCTTATAAATGAACAAGTCAGAGCCTTTCTCTTTGAGCTGGTGGGAAGGGGTTCAATGTATACTGCCAGTTTCCGTTAGAGAAATTGTATATTGTAAGTATTAATTAAATGGAAGGTTAGCTTTTATTTTGTCATATTATTTTCTTTTATCATATTCTAGTTAGAGATATTCAAACAGCATGTTTTATCTTCAGGCACCCTTTATTTCGGGTTTTCTCTCTTCTGTTGAAGGGAAGGGTACCTACTAGGCTTCCTTGGGTTCCTCAGCTGTCCCCGCCGGGAGATGTCAATAAACAAATAGAGGGAGGTGAACAGATTTAATTCTTAACCGTGTAGGAACTGCAGATGCAGGTTTAAACAAAAGATAGACATAACACACTGGAGTAACTCAGCGGGACAGGCAGCATCTCATGAGAGAAGGAAAGGGTGACGTTTCAGTTTCAGCCATTATAGAAATCTGCTTTCCAAATGCAGGGAGCACGGGGATCTTGATGGTGTTCACATCATTCAATTTTAAAGGACCAAAGATAGAAGCAGTGAAGGAGGTGATCAATCCACGAATATTCACAAAAATAGTAGTGACAGCGTGGCCATATTGGGAATAACCAAACACATGGAAAATGTCGAAGGATGGAGGCATATCTGAAGGCCGCATTTTGTGCAAATACAGAGAATCACGGATGATGGTCTGAGACGTCAGCATATTGTCAGACACACAACCGCTTTAAGTTTCAGATGACTACTGGAACCACATTGGGACCGAAAATCCCCATATGGCTCAGATTGTATTGCTGCTGTTAATGCTTCCAGACTAAAACAAACACTCAGATTACAGGTGTGTCACCGCTCACAGAAAATGCAGTCTGCTCCCGGCCGACATCATGCTCCGAACTCCGACTGGAATGGCTTGAATACGAGAGCATAGGGTTTTTGATGGCCTCCATGGAAGCAGAAACCTGTGCAAAAGTAATTACAACATGTGAATGGCCATGCTAATCAGCACTGGGTTACAGCAGTGGGAAGAATGGGTCTGCCTAACCCTAACCCCCTCAGTGCCACCAGTCATCAACGGGAATACACACAAAATGCTGCAGTAACTCAGCAGGTCAGGCAACATCTCTGGAGAAAGGTCTCGACCCGAAACGTCACCTATTCCTTTTCTCCAAAGACGCTGTTGTCCCGCTGAGTTACTGCAGCATTTGTGTGTATCCCCGTTGATGACTGGTGCTTTCGCCGGCACTGAGGGGGGTTAACTGACAGCCACTCCTGGATAAAGTGCAGCTGACGGTCCCCGGCCCGTCGGGGAACCGGTTCCTCCGGAGTTTGAGCAGAGTTGAGCTGGAGTTAGCGCTTCTTTTCCGCGCTGGCTGTAAGCCTGGGGCCGCCACTGCTCCAGGCCGGTATCCCGTCAGTCCAGGGTCACCCCGGATATCCCCGGCCGCCCTCGGACAGAGATGGGACACTCGGGAGGGGACGGGGACTGGCCGGTAGCAATTCAACAGCGCTTCAAGCGCTGGATACCCGGGTTCGATCCTGACTATGGATGAAACGCAGGTTTGTACACACGCAGCAGCTCAGCTGCCGAGAATGTCTCTCCGCCGGTCCAGTCTCACCCCGTCTCCTACTCGCATCTGTCCCCTCTCTCGCTGTTACACCCTGCTCTCCCGCTACCTGGCATCCCCGTTCCTCAGGTTAAATATATTTTTACAAATAAATTATGAATAAAGATAAGAAAATGTTTCAAACACAAGTAATAATTTCTTATTTCAGTAGCAAACGCATTAAGGATTAAATGAAAATAATAAATTATTTAACTTTTTGAATATCTCATAATTCCAGGTTAATGCACTGGAACTGTGTGAGTAGTGTGTGAACAGCAGAACAAGAAAGGAATCTATTGAGTTGACAGAATCCTAGATTAATTAATTGATAGAATAATTAACAATTTATACACAGTTTATACAGCCAGCACTTCCATTGCTTTTTCTTTATCACAAATTACATTTGACAAATCCCATGATTCCTTGTGTTTTTCGGAATACCGAACTCGCTTATTGCATGGAACATGGTGCATTTTGGAAAGTAAAACCAGACCACACCACATGCCAGAATCCTGGGGAGTGTTGTCAAACACAGACACTCAGGGATACAAATATGTAACTTATATAATTATATACAAGTATATCATTCCCTGAAGGGGTTTACACAGGTAATCAGGGTGGTGAAGGCAGCATGTTGCACAACATGTTGGTTAGACCACACTTGGAACACTGAACACATTTCTGGATACCATGCTATAGGAAGGATATGTAGCTAGAGACAGTCCAGAAAAGTTTAAGGATGTTGCCTGGACTCTAGGGTTTGAATTAGACTCCTACAGCACGGAAACGGGCCCTTCGGCCTGACTTGTCCATGCTGACCAAGATGCCCTACCTAGGCTAGTTGCACTTGCCCCATATCTTTTTAAACCTTTCCTACCCATGTGCCTGTTCAAATGTCTTTTAAATATTGTTATTGTACCTGGCTCTGTTATTGTAACTTTCTCTGACGGCTCATTCCATATACCCACAACCCTTTGAGTGAAAGTCATCCCTCAGTTCCTATTGAATATATTCCCTCTCATCTTAAACATATGCCCCATAGTTCTCGATACCACTCCCCTGGGAAAATTACTGTGCTTTCACTCTATTCCCATCAGAATTTTATACACCTCTATAAAATCACCTCTCAACTTCCTACGCTCCAAGAAATTAAGTCCGACCCTGCCCACTCTCTACCAGTAGCTCAGGCCTTTGACACCTGGCAACATCTCTTTAAATCTTCTCTGCATTCTTTCCAGCTTAATGGCATATTTCCTCAAGTACAGTGACAAAAACTGAACACTCCAAGTACAGCGTCTCCAATGTCTTATGCAACTGCAACATAATCTCCCAACTTCTATATTCAATTCTGTAACTGATGAAGGCCAAATTGTCAAAAGCGATCTTCACCATTCAACCTACCTCCGATGCCACTTTTCGGGAACATGAAGTTTTACTTCTAGATGCCTCTGCTCTACAACACTGCTCAGGGATCTACTGTTCATTGTGCCCTGCTCACACTAATCCAAATTAAACTGCATTTTCCATTCCTTAGTCCACTTGCCCAAAAGATCAAGATTCAGCTAATTCTTGATAACCATCTTCATGTCTACTATACCACCTATTTTAGGTGTCACCTGCAAACTTACAAATCATGCCATGCACATTTTCATCCAAATCATTGATATAGATGACAAACAGCAATGGGCCGAGCACCAATCTCTGAGGCACACTCACTAGTCACAGGCTGAGCAAAACAAAATTCTAGAGCAACATAGCAGGTCAGGCAGAATGGATAGGCATGTTTTGGATCGGGACACTTCTTTAGACAAAACGTAGTGGATGGGATGGGATAAAGCATGGCAAGTGATGGGTGGATGCTGGTGATTGGGCTTTGATTGGCAGATAGGTGGAGTAAGTGACAAATGGTAGAGATGGAAATGAGACTAAAGGGTGTCAGATAAGGTGAGAAGTGTGAAATGTAAAGTCAAAGGGATGGATATAGGTGGAAGGTGACAGAGGGGGTGGGGACAGGGAAGATAGAGGATGGGGGAGTATTCTTGAGTACACTCCTCAATCCCCTACATTTGTCTAGGATACACTTGATCCCAACACCATCTATCTGACCCATGCCTCCGGTTTCCTGAGAGGAGCTTCAATTTCTCGTCATCCAGGGTTCCTTACTTCTACCTTGCCCTTTATGCTAACAGCAACCTGCATACCTTGAACACTCACTATGACCCTTTTAAAAGCATCCCACTTTGCAGACTTCCCTTTGCCTACACACAAGGTACTCTAATCAGCTTTTACAAGTTTTACACATTCCTGTCTATTACTAAAGTAGGTCTGCCCAATTTTGAACTTTAACTTGAGCACCATCCCTGTCCCAATTCATAATTATTTTAAAGCTAATGGAAATGTGGTTGTTGGACGCCAAGACTCACCCGCTGATACTTCAATCACTTGGGATGCTGTATTGGGAAAGTTAAAATCCCTTACTATAACAACTTTATTAGTCTGCAATCTCCCATCATATTTGTTCCTCTAATTCCTGTTTACTTTAATTTGGCAGCATGTTCTGCAGACATTGTGGGCCAATGGGTATGTCCCCATGCTGTACTGTACTGTTCTATGACTACTTGGGGTCCTATAATATAATCCTAAGAAAGTGATCATCCTTTTCTTTATTTATTAGCTCCACCCAAAGAGCCTCAATGGATGATCCTTCAGTAATGTAATCCCGAACTACTGCCGTGATGTTCTCCTTAATAAAGCGACTCCTCCTCCCGTTTCACTCCCACCTCTATTGTGCATGTACCCTAGAACATTAAACTGGCAGTTCTGCCCCTCCCTTAGCCAAGTTGTTGGCATGGCCCCAGCGTCCTAGCAGGGCCTCTAGCATTGAAATAAATGCAATTTAATCTAACCAGCTTTCCTCATTCCTTACCATGCTCCTGTATAAAAGGAGTTAAAGGAGAGATTGGTGTGACTGTTTCCCCCTGTATCAAAGGAGACCTGGGGATGACGTAAAGGTTTAAAAAAAATCATGAGGGGCATAGATAGGGTGGAGAGTCACAATCTTTTCCCCCAGGGCAGGGAGTCTACAACTGGAAAGCATATGTTTAATACCAGAAGGGTAAGCTTTAAAAGGGGCCTGATTATGATGTTTTTTTCCACACAGAGAGTGATGCACATACAGAATGAGCTGCCAGAGGAAGTGATAAAGGCAAGTGCAACAACATAGGTTAAAAGTCATTTGGACAGGTCTATCAATAGGAAAGGTTAAAACACAGGCACATAACTAGAAAGGCATCTTGGTCAAACTGGTGAGTTGGGCTGAAGAGTGCTGTAGAGCTTGTAATATCTGGACAAACATGTAGCACGGCATACAGTTCTGTTTGCATTTCAGCAAAATAGTAGAGGTCACAAAAGAGATTTAAGAGTAACCAAAATTAAAGCTATATGGTTGGATAAACAAAAATGGCTCTCTTTGGAACAGAGGAGA
This sequence comes from Okamejei kenojei, assembly GCA_035221665.1. NCBI lineage: Eukaryota > Metazoa > Chordata > Chondrichthyes > Rajiformes > Rajidae > Okamejei > Okamejei kenojei. The sequence continues at coordinate 42,920,906 of CM069142.1, forward strand.
GGAGGCATATTAAATTATGCAAGTCCCAGGTAGAGCAATTAAAAAGGTCCCATTTCCCCTTTGCTTTACATTAAAAAAGTCAGGTTGGTAGAAAAACAGAGATCTAAAGTAATTTAAAAAACATCTTAAATGGAGAGGAGGAGAAAATATATAACTGGGTGGTAGATATACAAGGATAGGAAAACGGAAACCCTTAAAAAGGAATTATTTTTTAATTCCAGACCCAACACAGATCCCTGAGGCACCCTACTGGTCACCGGCTTCCAACCTGACAAACAGCCATCCACCGTTACTCTCTGACATCTCCCATTCAGCCACTGTTGAATCCATCCTGCTACTCCGCCATTAACACCCAAAGATTGAACCTTCTTAACCAACCTTCCATGGGGAACCTTGTCAAAGGCCTTACTGAAATCCATTTAGACAACATCCACTGCTTTACCCTCATCAATTTCCCTAGTAACCTCATCAAAAAATTCAAGGTTTGTCAAGCATGACCTTCCAGGCACAAATCCATGTTGACTGTTCCTGATCAGACCCTGTTTATCCAGATGCTTATATATATTATCTCTAAGTATCCTTTCCATTAATTTGCCCACCACTGACGTCAAACTAACAGGCCTATAATTGCTAGGTTTATTCTTTGAACCCTTTTTAAACAATGGAACAACATGCTCAGTACGTCAATCCTCCGGCACTATTCCCGTTTCTAATGACATTTGAAATATTTCTGTCATAGCTCCTGCTATTTGTACACTAACTTCCCTCAATATCCTAGGGAATATCCTGTCAGGACCTGGAGACTTATCCACTTTTATATTTTTCAAAAGTGTCAGTACTTCCTCCTCTTTGAATCTCATAGTTTCCCTTACCTCACAGAGTTCAATATCCTTCTCCTTGGTGAATACCGAAGAAAAGAAATGGTTCAATATCTCCCCCATCTCTTTTGGCTCTGCAGATAGCTGTCCATTCTGGCTCTCTAATGGTCCAATTTTATCCCTCGTTATCCTTTTGCTATTAATATAGCTGTAGAAACCCTTTGGATTTACATTCACCTTTCTTGCCAAAGCAACATTTCTTCTTTTAGCCTTTCTAATTTCTTTCTTAAGATTCTTTTTACATTCTTTATACTCCTCTAGCACCTCATTTACTCCATGCCTCCTATAATTATTGTAGATATCTCTCTTTTTTCAAAACGAGTGTCCAATTTCCCTTGAAAACCATGGCTCATTCCAATTTTTACTATTTCCTTTCAACCGAACAGGGACATAAAGATTCTGTACTCTTACAAATTCCCCTTTCAATGTCCTCCATTTCTCTTCTACATCCTTCCCATAAAACAAAATGTCCCAATTCACTCCTTTGAAATCCTTACACATTCCCTCAAAGTTAGCCTTTCTCCAATCAAAAATCTCAACCCTAGGTCCAGTTCTGACTCTCTCCATAATTATATTGAAACTAATGGTATTGTGATCACTGGTCCCGAAGTGCTCACCAACACATACCTCCATCACCTGACCTGCCTCATTTCCTAACAGGAGGTCCAGCACTGCCCCTTCTCTGGTTGATACCTCTATGTATTGCTGCAAAAAAACTATCCTGCACACATTTTACAAACTCCAAACCATCCAGCCCATTTACAGAATGTGTTTCCCAGTCTACTTTTGGAAAATTGAAATCTCCCACAAACACTATCTTGTGTTTACTACTAATATCTGCTATCTCCCTACATATTTGCTCTTCCAATTCTCGCTCCCCATTTGGCAGTCTATAATACACCCCTAAAACTGGTGAGTTGCCACACCATTCCCACTTCTCAGTTCCACCCAAATAGCCTCCCTAGACGAGCCCTCTAATCTATCCTGCCAATGCACTGCTGTAATATCTTCTCTGACAAGCAATGCAACACCTCCACCTCTGGTCCCTCCAATTCTATCACACCTGAAGCAACGAAATCCTGGAATATTTAGTTTCCAATCACAGCCCTCCTGCAACCATGTTTCACTGATTGCCACAACATCATATTTCCAGGTGTCAATCCAGGCTCTAAGTTGTTGTTGTTTGTCATGTACATCAATGATCTGGATGATGGAGTGGAAAATTGGATAAGTAAGTATGCAGATGATAGGTGGTGTTGTGGATAATGAAGTCGATTTTCAAAGTCTACAGAGAGATTTGGGCCATTTGGAAAAGTGGGCTGAAAGATGGCAGATGGAGTTGAATGCTGATAAGTGTGAAGTGCTACATCTTGGCAGGACAAATCAAAATAGGACGTACATGGTAAATGATAGGGAATTGAGGAATGCTGTGGAACAGAGAGATCAAGGAATAACTGTGCATAGTTCCCTGAAGGTGGAATCGCATGTAGATAGGGTGGTAAAGAAAGCCTTTGGTGTGCTGGCCTTTATAAATCAGAGCATTGATTATAGTAGGGAAGTAATGTTAAAATTGTACAAGGCATTGGTAAGACCAATTCTGGAGTATGGTGTACAATTTTTATCGCCTAATTATAGGAAGGATGTCAACAAAATTGAGAGAGTACAGAGGAGATTTACTAGAATGTTGCCTGGTTTCCAGCAACTATGTTACAGAGAAAGGTTGAACAAGTTAGGTCTTTATTCTTTGGAGCGCAGAAGGTTAAGGGGGGACTTGATTGAGGTCTTTAAAATGATGAAAGGGATAGACAGAGTTGATGTGGATAAGCTTTTCCCATTGAGAGTAGGGAAGATTCAAACAAGAGGGCATGACATGAGAATTAAGGGACAGAAGTTTAGGGGTAACGTGAGGGGGAACTTCTTTACTCATAGGGTGGTGGCTGTGTGGAATGAGCTTCCAGCAGAAGTGGTGGAGGCAGGATCGATTTTAACATTTAAAAGTAAAGTGGATAGGTATATGGACAGGAAGGGAATGGAGAGGTATGGTCTGAGTGCAGGTAGATGGGACTAGGGGAAAACAAATGGTCGGCACGGACTGGAAGGACCGAGAGGGCCTGTTTCTGTGCTGTAATTGTTATATGGTTATATGGTTAATTAAGAATAGGTTGATGTGGATTTGAAAAGCTGTGTTCTGCAGTGGTGCAGACTATGCAAGAATAGTAACAGAGGAGAGTGGGCAGAAATATTTTGCCCAGCAGACATCATTGGCCAAATAGCTGCCTTTGTCTATAATTTACTGATTCTATTAACTTAAGTATTCTACTGTGAGTATTGATAATTGAGTTCAATGTAAGTAGTTAAGGAAAAATTATTGTAAGAGAAAAATATAAATTAACTGATTATTATATCCGTTTGGCAAACTCTGCCATGTTTGTCAAGTACCAAAGTGACTATCCTGTAATTAAAAATTATTTTGACAAGGAAATTTTGGATGTTTTAAAGACATTAAAAATCTCTAAGTAAAAACATAATCAAGAGCATAAAAAACAGCTTTGAAGAAGCGGACGAGTACACATCAAAATTTGCATGTGTGTGCTTTTACAATACTGGAGAGATTTTGAGGAACAAGATTATTTATCAGATTTTACATCAATACACTGTTCTTAACAAAAATCTACCCAATATGTGAAAGCTTATAAATAACAGATATGAATTAGATAACTTCAAGACTGAAAGTGAAAAAACATTTTCATGACAAGACAAAATTCCAGCGTTTTACCACCATTTTGGACACCAAAATATAACATAAAAACTCTGCCACATTTAGTCATGAACTAGACTAAGTGGGACCCGTTGGGTCCCAGCATCACACAGGAGTGCTGATCCCCCAACACAATATTCCACCTCTCCACCAATTCCAATATTGGTGGCCAGTGGGGGGGGCGCTTTCTGGAGTGCTAGTATGGGTGTTGAGCGCTGAAGGGACTGGTTTCCAGAGGGCTAGTATGGACATTGTGGGCCGAATGGATTCTTGGGCTGGCGGCTCAGTCACTCAAGTCTACTGTGCTGGCAGCTCACTCACTCATGTCTGGTGGGCTCGCAGTTGACTCAAGGCTATTCCTTGAAATTCCATTTCAAGCAGGGTGCAAGGCCACCAAATTCGTGCAGTTTCTTACTATTTCAAGCAAGGTTCAAGTCCACTAAAGACAGAGTCGTGACCTCTCCCCCCCCCCATCTTGCAGAGGCTGAGCCACGCCCACACTTCCGGGTTTTAGCCCCTCCCCTCCCATCTGAAGGGGCGTGGCCTTCATGGCGTGATTGACAGGAGATAGAATCTCAACATTTTTTAAACACTAATAACTTTTATTTTCATCGATGGGAAAAATCCTCGGCACCTGATGAGCGGAGGGGGACTGAGTAAGATGGCCAAAAATCACATGTGGTAGCGTTTTTTCTAAAATCAATATAAAGCGCAAACAGCAGGTGGTCATGATTAGGCTTTTAATTATATAGAAGGCAAGGCAGCTTTAATTAGGCAGGCAGCTTTAATTGGGCAAGGCAGCTTTAATGGGGCAAGGCAGCTTTAGCACTTTCAAACCAAATGCAAGGCAGCTTTAGCACTTTCAAACCAAAGGCAACGCAGCTTTAGCTCTTTCAAAGCAAAGGCAACACAGCTTTAGCACTTTCAAACCAAAGGCAACGCAGCTTTAGCACTTTCAAACCAAAGACAATGCAGCTTTAGCACTTTCAAACCAAAACACACTTTTGCATTTTCAAACCACAGTAAGGGCACTGAGAGGACAGTAAAACCACTCACAGTTTAGTAGACCTGTGTTCAGTGTTATTGTGGCGCACCTAAGATGGTGTGCCCACCTTGATTTAATTTATTTGATGGTGCATTGGCAGTTTATAATGTGCAGCAGTGAGGGGGAATGTCTGTGCCACTCCAGTTGCTGCGGGGACTGGAAACAGCAAGGCACTACCCCCCCCCCCCCCCCCATCTCGGCAGAAGCAATCTGAAGATGAATTAAGACGCACTGTGTCCTCATTTGCTATCTCACACCTGCTTCTATACAGGTCGGTAAACTGTCAGGACCACACAAATATGTACTTTTGGGGTTTGAATATGGTTGGGTGAAGTTTCTGTGTTGTTTTGGGTGTTAAGAATGTTGAAGTTAGTGGGTTACTAGTTGTTAATGTTTCTGTGTGCTGTGTTGGAAGATATAATAACGTGTAGCATGGGCATGTTTCTTATTAGGTCATTCCATAACCCGTGGTGGTTGCAGACGTTGTAATGAGGATATGGCATAGAAAAAAGGCCAAATGTCAACTTTTAGCATGTTGCTGGAAATGTGCAGTGAAGGTTAATTAAGTGCCTAATAATATTTATTGAAGTGTAAAATCAAAAATACAAGTGTGTAAATCGCACAGAGCATGTATTAAGTACAAGGGAAACATAGTAAAGAACAGGAGGCGAGTGAAACTAACAAAATGGGTGTGTTAGGGAGAGACAAAATGGATGACTGAACCTATGATAATAGCAATGTTTTGTGTTTACATGATTATTGAATAAAACAACCAGCAGAAGCAATCTGGGGATGAATTAAGATGCACTGTGTCCTCATTTGCTATCTCACACCTGCTTTTATACAGGTTATCTATCTGCTTTACGGTGCCCAACCATGGGACCCGTAACATTATTCACAGCTCAGACTGCGAATTGCGACCACTCACTCCCCCATCTTGCAGAGAACTGAGGTACCTCCACACTTCCGGGGTTTATAGTCCCTCCGGAAAGGGGTGTGGCCTTCAGGAGAGAGAATCTCAACATTTTTAAAACACTAATAACTCTTATTTTTCATCGATGGGAAAAATCTTCTTGTCCTGCGCAGCAGAGGAGGACTCGGAGTAAGATAGCCAAAAGTCACAGTCGTAAGTGGCAGCGTTTTTTCTAAAATCAATATACAGAGCAACAGGAAGTGGTCAAGATGAGACTTTTAGTAATATAGATATTTAATTCATAAATAAACTTCATATGGCCCCTCATACATGTAAGTTTTGATAATGATCTAGGGAAATATCTTCCAATACCAGGAGAAAAATTCAGTAACATGTCTGGTATTCCGCCTAGCAAAGATCCGGTAATGGTCGTTGTGCTTGGTGTCCATTGTCACAAATGACTGTTATCGGGGTTGGTACCTCCGTAAGTTAAACCACGGAGACTCCAAACCTCTACTGCTTTTCACAAACTCCAACGAGGTATCCTATGGTAGTAGTGATTTTTGGGCGAGTTAAAGTATTTTTTCTTATATTGAAATTTAATATATCAAAAACATCGTGGTGTCAAAAGCACAACAACCGTTTATGATATAGTTTCTGACTTTTAAAGTCAATTAAAGAAAAATTTGGGGGCATAAATTAGTCATCAAAACTAGGAAACTGAGCCAATCTTCAATTTGGCAACACACTGTCTCTTGTTTACCTTTCGTATGGACCAAGTCGCTAACTTCATTCCTTCGTGTCAACTTCCGGAAGCTCCACAACGACCGTGACGGAGACATTTTACTTACTAAAAAATCATCCCAAATCAAACCTTCTGACAAATCATTGGCAATCGATATAGCTCAAATCCATTAGGTAATGTACTGTTTAGATCACATTGGTGAAAATGTTTGGTTTTCTCTAATAACGTAACGTTTGTTTTCTGGGACACCAAACCTTTGAGTGTCCACCGCAACGTACGTTTGTGTGTATGATCGTGTAACGCGCGTCGCTGTGTCCACTCAGATGGATGCAGATGGATGCTACATGATCAGGTGAATGAAGTGTAAACTGTGTTTGCAATTTTATTGTTCCATGTGGTATTCATAAACATAGAAAGGAATAAGAAATACGTTCACTTACTGTGCCAACCAGATCATTGGTGGACACCACGTGACAACCTTTACACAAAATGAATTTGTTTATTCTGAAGTCTGAAGAAGGGTTTCGGCCCGAAACGTTGCCTATTTCCTTTGCTCCATAGATGCTCCTGAACCCGCCGAGTTTCTCCAGCATTTTTGTCCATCTTTGTGTATTCTGATGCCATTTTCGGAAACCTGCCATCAATATGCTATCTTTTCTTATAATTTTTGTTGATACTATGTTAGTCATGAACCCAATAAAGTGCTTGTCAACCTTTTTTGAAAGAATTTGAAATTTGACCCCCTTTGTCACATTATGTGCCAGTATTGTAAAAATACACTTATAGTAAATATTTTAATGGCATCTTATGAAAAATGTCACAATTACACAAAGCAATTTTGGGCACCGCAGCACGTTTAGTGCACGATAAACTAACTTTTATTCAATAACATGTTCAAAAGCATCCTAATATTGAAACCGCATAGTAAAACATGTTTACCATCACCAAAATTATAAAGGATCTCATATTAGCAACAAGCTCTCTTTTCAAATGGAGCAAGGACACTTGATTATGACAATTATTTAAGTTGCCTGCTTAATGTGGATTCAGAAATTTGCATTTTATAATGTTGCCACATGTTATCCACCACGTCCTGTTTAAGAGTTTTGGAAAATTAGCAAATAGGTTACATTTCTCTTCATTAGATTTCTGAAACATGAAGGCACAATTATAATGCAAGCCCTCCTGTCCAATATACCTAAAAATCAAAAGCTCACATATTTAGTTTTCCCACCCAAAATGGGTCATGTTTCTGGAGGTCTGATTTTATGTGCTATGAAATTCAGTAGCTTAAATACATAAAATGAGTATGCTAAAATATGTTAAATATTGACAAATATCCATCTAATTTATAAACACTTGTTCTTAGAATATAGCTTGATCCAAATAATTCAGAATAGAAATCTTGCAGAGTAGTAATATTAAACAGCTTTAATATGTGCCCTTTATTATATTATATCAGAATTAAATTTATGAACAGTATTTGAAATGTAGATAAATAACTTATTCAAAGTACTGACCGATTTAAGCTTGAACAGACTACTTACCAATTAAATAACTATTACCTTTCCTATTGGACGAGGACATCAATGCTTCCTTTGGAATGTCTGGCACCAGTAGAAGCAGTCAGCCTTGCTCCAGCAGCACAATTAATATTGGGGACCGTCACAAGAATTGAACTCCAATATTTACATGCTGCTAAGGCATAACTGACATCAGAAAGTTGTGTTCCATTTCAATGAACAGTGCACGAAGGAATCCGAAGATGATATTGTAGTGAACTCAATAGATTATTCTCCCATGTTCATGTGGCAGCACAATATGGCCTGCATCTCCGTACAACTCACAAACCATTATGTGCTGCTAGATCATCACAGGATCCCCACAAAAACAAAACAAAATAAATCTTATTTCATACTCTAGAGTATACTCTTATAGAGTTGGAAATGAGTTCAATTAAAACATTGTACAATATTACAAATTTAAAGTGAATAAACTATCTAAACAAATCATAAACATCCAGTTCAATTATAAAAACAAGAAAGTTAAAAAAAAAATCATATATAATGCTCAATACATTTTTTAGTAAAGCTAAATTACTTCACTCATTCATGAGCCCTACTTGCATGAATTTGCAAAATTTCACATGCAATGTGTCACTTTAGATTAGATATTGTTTAACTTAATAAAAAGGGGGCAAAATATCTTAACTGGATACAGTTACATAAGGGAAAATGCTGCATAATATCCATCGCAGTTAATATCAGAAACAATCATCTGCTTTTTTCTGGGTTTAGGTTTATTACAAACTAGACCAAGCACGGACCTGTTGGGTCCAGTCCTCCAACGCAATATAGTAACAAACTTTGCATGCACGGCTGACGGGTCCACACTGCGCAGGCATGACTGCCGCGTTCAAAGTTGTGCTGTTGACGGCAGAAATTAAGTTAAAGTTAATAGAGAACCCGTGGAGCCGTTTGTAAAATAGAATAAAACTTACCCATGGAGCTGTTGGGTCCCCGTTGTGAGGCCAGGCAAGTGCACACAAAAAAAAATGGAGATCTGAAAATCGGCAAAGGCCCCAACTGCGCACTAGCGCGGATACCAGGTCCACTGCGCACGTGTGGGGAGACGCCGTCATTTTGCATCTCCGACGCCATATTCCATTATGACGGGCCTCCCCCACTCTCCCTCCTCACCACCCCCACTGCCCTCCTCTCCCTTTATCCCGCACTCGCTACCTCCCCCTCTATTCCCCACTCGCTTCCTCCCCCGCCTCCCCTCTATCCCCCCTCCTCACCTCCCTCCCCCCTCCTCTATCCCCCTGCTCCACCACTCCTCACCTCCCCACTATCCCACCCCACCACAATGAAAATCGTGATGTTTTTTTTATTTTTATGAAACCTACCCTCCAATCCCACCCCTTCAATGAAAATCGCAATTTTTGTCCCTTTAAAATAACCCAAACACAATGTTGGCTGTTGAGGAAAACGGAAGAATTCGATTAAAACAAGAGTTTTTTCTAAAATCGTGATTTTTAAAATGTAAATGAGATTCAGGATCCCATTGTGACGTCGAACGCGGCTGACGGGCAGGGCGTGGAAAAGTGGTTTGACAAGTGGTGTTTGTAGTTTAAAATGTCAATAACGTGTAAAATTTAACATCAATCTGAACGAAACTTGTTTATTTTACATCCCAGGACAATGGTGAGTAAGGTGGGCCAAAATGTAGAGCGCTATCGTGTACCGCTTTGGCAGGGTTTTGAAATATCACGCACACATACGCAAACAAACAAGATGAGTTTTAGTAATATACTAGACTAAGTGAGATCCGTTGGGTCCCATGTTCACATGGGAGGGCTGGTCCCCCAACGCAATATTCCAGCTCTCCACCAATTCCAATATTGGTGGCCAGTGGGGGGGAGGCTTTCTGGAGCACTAGTATGGGTATTGTGGGCTGAAGGAACTGGTTTCCAAAGGGCTAGTATGGACATGGTTTCCAAAAGGCTAGAGGGCCAAATGGACTCTTGGGGTGACAGCTCAGTAGCTCAAGCCTGATGTGCTGGCAGCTGACTCACAGCTATTCCTTGGAATTAAATTTCAAGCAGGGTACAAGGCAACCAAATTCAATTGCAGTTTCTTACCACTTCAAGCAGGGTGCAGGGCCACCACACTCAAGTGCAGTTTCCTACCACTTCAAGCAGGGTGCAAGGCCACCAAATTCATACAGTTTCCGACCACTTCATGCAGGGTCCAAGGCCACCGAATTCGAGTGCAGTTTCATACCACTTCAAGCAGGGTGCAGGGCCATCAGACTCGAGTGGTTTCATGCCACTTCAAGCAGGGTGTAAGACAACCAAATTGAAGTGCAGTTTCATTCTATTTCAAGCATGGAGCAAGGCCACCAAATTCAAATGCAGTTTCATAACATTTCATGCAAGGTGCAAGGCCACCAAATTCAAATGCAGTTTCATACCATTTCATGCAGGGTGAAACCACCATAAAACCACACAAAACACCACATAAATACCATACTCACAGTTCAGTAGGCATTCAGTGTGTTCAGTTGATTCACAGCTCAGACATAGTCGTGACCTCCCCTCCCCCATCTTGCAGAGACTGAGCCACACCCGCATATCCGGGTTTTATAATCCCTCCCACCGGAAGTGGTGTGGCCTTCATGGCATGGTTGACAGGAGAGAGATTCTCAACATTTTTTAAAACACTAATAACACTTTTATTTTTAATTGATGGGAATAATCCTCAGCACCTGATGAGTGGAAACAGAGTAAGATGGCCAAAAATCACAGCCATAAGTGGTAGCTTTTTATCTAAAATCAGTATACAGTGCAAACAGGAAGTTGTACAGTTACCACCAGCAACAACCATTTGCAGTGCAGCATTTCAAAGCAGTTACCACCACCAAGTGCTCTTAATGTGATTTGAAAATGAAAATGTGATAACTGCTTTGAAATGCTGCACTGCAAATGGTTGTTGCTGGTGGTAACTGCTTTGAAATAGACAATAGGTACAGAAGTAGGCCATTTGGCCCTTCGAGCCAGCACCGCCATTCTATGTGATCATGGCAGATCATCCCCAATCAGTACCCCGTTCCTGCCTTCTCCCCATATTCCCCGACTCCGCTATTTTTAAGAGCCCTATCCAGCTCTCTCTTGAAAGTATCCAGAGAACCTGCCTCCACCGCCCTCTGAGGCAGAGAATTCCACAGACTCACCACACTCTGTGAGAAAAAGTGTTTCCTCGTCTCCGTTCTAAATGGCTTACTCCTTATTCTTAAACTGTGGCCCCTGATTCTGGACTCCCCCAACATCAGAAACACATTGCCAGCCTCTAGTGTGCCCAATCTTAACAGTTTCAATGAGATCCCCTCTCATTCCTCTAAACGCCAGAGTGTACAAGCCCAGTTGCTCCATTCTCTCAGCACATGACAGTCCCGCCATCCTGGGAATTAACTTTGTAAGCCTACGCTGCACTCCCTCAATTGCAAGAATGTCCTTCCTCAAATTAGAGGACCAAAACTGCACACAATGCTTCAGGTGTGGTCTCCCCAGGGCTCTGTACAACTGCAGAAGGACCTCTTAACATAGAAAATAGGTGCAGGAGTAGGCCATTTGGCCCTTCGAGCCTGCACCGCCATTCAATATGATCATGGCTTATCATCCAACTCAGTATCTCGTACCTGCCTTCTCTCCATACCCCCTGATCCCCTTAGCCACATCCAATGAACTGGCCTCAAGTACCTTCTGTGGCAGAGAATTCCAGAGATTCACCACTCTCTGTGTGAAAAATGTTTTTCTCATCTCTTTGCTCCTATATTCAATTCCTCTTGTTATAAAGGCCAACATGCCATTCGCTTTCTTCATTGCCTGCTGTACCTGCATGCTTATTTTCATAGACTGATGTACAAGGACCCCCAGAACCCATTGTACTTCCCCTTTTCCCAACTTGATGCCATTTGGACAGTAATGCTGAAATGCTGCACTGCAAATGGTTGTTGGTGGTGGGAACTGCTTTGAAATGCTGCACTGCAAATGGTTGTTGCTGGTGGTAACTGCTTTGAAATGCTGCACTGCAAATGGTTGTTGCTGGTGGTAACTGCTTTGAAATGCTGCACTGCAAATGGTTGTTGATGGTGGTAACTGCACAACTTCCTGTTTGCTCTTTATATTGATTTTAGATAAAACGCTACCACTAACGGCTGTGATTTTTGGCCATCTTACTCAGTCTCCGCTCATCAGGTGCTGAAGATTCTTCCCATCAATGAAAAATAAAAGTGTTATTAGTGTTTAAAAAAAAGTTGAGAATCACTCTCCTGTCAATCATGCCATGAAGGCCACGCCCCTTCCGGAGGGAGGGGGAGAGGGAGATTGGAGGAGGAGGAAGAGAGGGAGTGTAGGGGGGAGAGTGAGGAGAGGAGGGGATAGGGGGCGTCAACCAAAGGACTGTGAATTTGGGGGAGGGGGCGTGATGTCACTCGCAACGCGAACAAGATCAAAGATCTTAGAGCGGAGCAAGACGGCGCAGACCCATTGTGACGTCATCTGCGAAAGCCGCTTGTTTTTTTTCCCCCAAAGTTTTTTCAGATATTTGAACATTTTCATTAATAACTTGAGAAATAAAGCATGAATTTTTCCAATAAGGCAACTTTGGACTCCAAGAGGAAAATCTCTATCGGAATATGTAAAAGATTTACCGTAAGCGCGTCGTTTTTTCGAGAAGATGTAATTATACACAAACAAACAAATACACACACAAATAAATACATCCACATAAAAGATCAGACTTTTAAGTATATAATAAATATAGATTTGGGTGGATATGATAGACAAAGTGGGACCCGTTGGGTCCCGTCCCCACAACACGCGGTTGCGGCGTCACATACACACTAACCACCCGCCACACACGAACCACCCACCACACACACACTAACCACCCCCCACACTAACCACCCCCCTTGATATTATATTCATTCGCTCCTTTTACCCCATCCCCGCCCTATCCACTCATACATAGCCCCCAACTCGCAGGCGCATCTAGAGAGGGATGGGGGGGGGGGGGGGGTAGAGAGAGGGGGCAGAGACTGAGACAGAGGGGCAGAGAGAGATAGGGGAAGAGAGAGATGGGAAGAGAGAGGGGGGCAGTGGAAGGCTTGGTCGAGGATGGGGGAGAGGGGAGAGAGAGGAGGAGGGGAAGAGAGGAGGAGGAGGGGGGAGAGAGAGGAGGAGGGGGAGGGGGGAGAGGAGGAGGAGGAGGGAGGAGAGAGGAGGAGGAGGGGGGAGAGAGGAGGAGGAGGGGGGAGGGGGAGAGAGAGAGGAGGAGGAGGGGGGGGGAGAGAGAGAGGAGGAGGAGAGGGGGAGGAGGGGGGAGAGAGGAGGAGGAGGAGGGGAGAGAGGAGGAGGAGGAGGAGGAGGAGGGGAGAGAGGAGGAGGAGGAGGGGAGAGAGGAGGAGGAGAGGGGGTAGGAGGAGGAGGCGTGGGGTAAGAGAGGAGGTGTCGTTGGAGTCTGCGTTCGGCGTTCCGTTCTGTAGTTGCTGCGGCTGTTGTGTGGTGCTCTCTGCTTCTTCTTCGTGGGTGGTTTCGCTCTGCTTCTTGTCTTCTCGTCTTCTTTTGCGCTCTCTTCGTGTCGGCTTCTCGTGATTCTCTCTTCTGTGCTTCGTTCTATCTCTAGGTCTCGCTTCTGTCTCTTTTTCTTTCGCTCTCGTCTTCGTCTCTTTTTCTCTCTTCGCTTCTTCTTCGGCCTTTTTTGCTCTCTTCTGCTCTTTCTCTCTTCTTCTCTCGTCCCTTCTCTGTCTCTTTTTCTCTCTTCTTCTTACTTCTCTCTTCCCTTCGATCTTTCTCTCTTCTGCTTCGTTTCTCTCTTCTTCGTTTCTTTTCTTTTCTTCTTCGGTCTCTCTTCTTCTTTGTTCTCGCTCTTTCTTCTATCTTCTTGATCTCTCTTCTTCTTCTTCTTTTTTCTCTCTGTCTTCTGTGCTTCTTCTATTTCGCTCTTCTTGGTCTGTCTGCAGTTTCTTCTCTGACTTTGCGGCTTCTGTTTCTTCACATTCTTCTTCTGTTTCTTCTTTGTTCTGCTCTTCTTCTTCTTCTTTTTTCTCTCTTCTTCTTCTTTTTTTTTCTCTCCGTTCTTCTTCTTCTTGTTTTTCGCTTCTCTGTCTGTCTCTTCTTCCGTCGTCTTTGTTTCTTTCTTTCTCGCTTCTTCTTTTTTCTCTCTTCTTGCTTCTTATTGCTCATTTTTTTTTCTCTCGCTGTTACTTTCTTCTTGTCTTTTGTTGCGCGGTTTCTCTTCTTCTTCTTCTTTTTTTCTCTCTTCTTCTTCTTTCTTCTCTCTCTTCTTCTAGTTTTTCTTCGTTGCTCTCTTTCGACGGTTCTTCTTTTTTCTTGTCTTTTTTTCTTCTTTTTTTCTCTCTTCTTCTTCTTCTCTTCTTCTTCGGTGGCTTCTTGTTTTGTTCTTTTTTTTTCCTCTCTTCTTCTTCTGCTCTCTCTTTCTTCTGTCCCCCGAGGCTGTTTTCTGGGTGTACTCGTGCTTCTATTTTCTTCCCGTTTGTTTCTCTTTGGGTCTCTTCTTGTTTTTGGCTGCGTCGTCGCTGGTTCTCTCTTGCTGAGCTTTCTGTCGTTGTTTTTTCTCTCTTTCTATCTTCTTCTTGTTCTTACTTTTTTTTTTTCGCTCTGCGTCTTCTTCTTTTTTCTTCTCTTTCTTCGTCTCTTTTTATCTCCTCGTTTCTTCTTCTTCTTGTTTCTCGCTTCTGGCTCTCTTTTTTTCTCCTCGGCCTTCTTCTTCATTTTTTCTTCTCTCTCTTCTTCTTTTTTCTCTCTTCTTCATCTTCGTTTTTCTCTCTTCTTCTTCTTCTTTTTCTCTCTTCTTCTTCTTCTTTTTTCTCGCTTCGTCTTCTTCTTTTTTTCTCTCGTTCGTCTTCTTCTTTTTTCTCTCTTCTTCTTCTTCTTTTTTCTCTCTTCCTCTTCTTCCTTATATTCTCTCTTCCTTCTTCTTATCTTTTTTCCTTTTCTGTCTTCTTCCTACTCTCTTTTTTCGCGCTGCTTCCTTCTTCTTTTTTTTTCTCTCTTCTTTCCGTCTTTGCTTTTTTCCTCTCTTCGGCTTCTCGTTTGTCTCTGCTTCTTCTTCTTCTTTGTTTTCTCTCTCTCTTCTTCTATATTTTTTCTCTCTTCATCTTCCGTAAATTTGTTCTCACGTCCCTCTTCTTCTTCTTTTTTCGCTTCTTCTTCTGCTTCTTTTGCTCTCTTCCGTCTTCTTCTTTTTTTCTCTCTTCGGTCTTTCTGCTTTTTTCTTCGCTGTCTTCTTCTTCTTTTTTTGCTCTCTTCTCTTCTGCGTTAGTTTCTCTCTTCTTCTTCTTCGTTTTGCTCTCCTTCTGACGTCTGCTGGTTTCTCGCTGCCTTGCGGCGGAGGGGGGAAATTGGGGGGCCCCACATGTTGTGTTCCCACAACCACCATCACCACATACATCTGCTACGTGTGT